>JADBJO010013483.1:40783-52254 GCA_016801955.1 Conus betulinus | reverse complement strand
TAAATGACTGCATGATTGTCTTTAAACACTTTGCTCGTGTAAAAGAGCTGTTCACCGTGTCATATAGTGTTGTTTATGTGTGCAACATTATGTTCCAGTGTGTGTGCGTGGTGTGTGTGTGTGTGTGTGTGTGTGTGTGTGTGTGTTGTGGGTGTGTGTGTGTGTGCTTGTGTGTGTGGTGCTTGTGTGCGCGCGCGAGTGTGCTGTGTGGGTGTGTGTGTGTGTGTGTGTGTGTGTGTGTGTGTGTGTGTTGTATGAATTCGGTGAACGCAGAATTGTGTGTGTGTGTGTGTGTGTGTTTGTGTGGGTGTTTGTGTGTGTGTGTGTGTGTGTGTTGTGTGCGCAGCGTGCGTGTGTGTGTGTGTGTGTGTGTGTGTGTGTGTGTGTGTGTGTGTGTGTGTGCACGCTAGCGCGTGTGTGTGTGGTGGTTCGGTTCTTTTATATTTTTTTAGATGTTGAATAGTTTTAAAACTTGTAAAGCGCCCTGTAGCCTACTGGGTTGTTAGGGGATGGGGTGCTATAGAACTTGTCCCCACCTTATTATTAGTAGTATTATCATTATTATTATTATATATATCATTATTATTACTAATTATATGATGATGATGATGTTGTTATCATTATTATGTCAGCGTTTTGACGCCTATCACGTAATCTTAGCCAGCATGTTGAACTGATAATTGATCAACAGAACACCTCCCCCACCAATCATTTCCCTTTTTTTTCGGGGGGGGGGGTGTGGGTGGTGTGTGGGGGGGGGGGGGGGGGGGGGGGGGGGGGGGGGGGGGGGGGGGGGGGGGGGGGGGGGGGGGGGGGGGGGGGGGGGGTGGGGGGGGGGGGGGGGGGGGGGGGGGGGGGGGGGGGGGGGGGGGGGGGGGGGGTGGGGGGGGGGGGGGGGGGGGGGGGGTGGGGGGGGGGGGGGGGGGGGGGGGGGGGGGGGGGGGGGGGGGGGGATTTTCACCTCCAGGGTGGGTAATCCATGGGGGTATCTTTTCACAAACAGTCTTCAAATACATGACACCTTCTTCTTTATTATTTTTAGTCACATGTCAGGCCATTGCACTCCTCAGGGACCCTATCTTAAAGGCATGTTATCTTTTTGTTTATTACACACTGCTTGTTTTATATTGACTTTTGGACACACTGATGACCCATGCTGACCCCCCTCCCCTCCCCCCAACTCGAAACACAGTAACTATAGACTCAGGAAGACAGTAACTATGACTCAGGAACACAGTAACTATGACTCAGAAGGAAGACAGTAACTATCACTCAGGAACACAATAACTGTAACTCAGGAACACAGTAACCATGACTCAGGAAGACAATAACTGTGACTCAGGAACACAGTAACTATGACTCAGAAGGAAGACAGTAACTATCACTCAGGAACACAATAACTATAACTCAGCCTCGTAACAACACCAGTAACCATGACTCAGGAAGACAGTAACGTAACGATGACACCAGAACACAGTATCTATGACTCAGGAACACAGTAAACTATGACTCAGGAACACAGTACTATGACTCGGGAACACTTTACGATGACTCAGAAAGACAGTAAACTAGGACTCAGGAGCACAGTAACTATGACCTCAGGAAGACAGTAACTATGACTCAGGAAGACAGTAACTATGACTCAGGAAGACAGTAAACTATGACTCAGGGAACACAGTAACGATGACTCAGAAAAACACAGTAACGATGACTCATCATGAACACAGTAACGATGACTCATGAACACAGTGAATATGATTTACGAAAACAACAGGCTATGACTAATGACAGCAGTGGCTTTACTTTAGACTCCTGGCATGCGCGCTGCAGCACCTTTCTGAACACAAGAATGACGTATGGAAGATCACCGGAAATCAAGGCCACAATTCCTAGTGTGACGACACACGGCTCACTGCGGTCAAAAAGTTCTTCATCATTAATGTTCTCTTTTTGACCCACCTCGGTCAACCATTACCGTTCTGCTCTGGGCGTCATCACTGCTGTTTTTGTCCAAGCACGCTATACGTTCACGTCGAACCAACAATGATCGTAAATTGATGAAGGACAAATTGAGGTTCGTGCGACTCCGTCCGTATTTTCTTATAATACAAGCAGGGAAAACGATGACGAAATGATTCAGGTCTGTCGCTCAAATGACCACTTCCTTTGCGGGGGGGCCGTCGCAGACTGGGTATTAGATTCAGTAATCGGTTACCATTCATTCCGTTTCCGTCTTTTAGGACGCGTCTGTGGGGTGCAGAGTTTTCCCCATATTCGCTACACAAGACAACCGCACCTCTTAAGCCACGCGCGGCCGCAGAGTGCAAGGTTTTACAGTTCGATGAATAAATGGTTCTCTGTCAATGACACACAGTGAACAACACAACCTGCGCGCTGTCCCTTTGGGAGGGTTGGTTAGGTCTCTCTTTCAACACACAAAAATAATGCTGTCTTCAAGCACTAAACTGAACTCCTCTACAAGGCCAAATGTAACGAAAATAAAAGAAGAAACCAGACAGACAGACACACACACACTCAAACATACACACACACACAGACACATACACAAAAGACTAACATAGGCACGCGCGCGCGCGCGCACTCACACACACACACATACAAACACACACACACTCGCGCCAGCGCGCGCATACGCACGCACACACGCACGCACGCACACACACACACGTACGCACGCGCGCACACACACACACACACATACATACACACACATGCATATAAGAGCGCACGTCCGCGTCCAAGCAGGCGAGTTGGCAACAGGCAAATAATGAATAAAATGTTAAACACATAAATGCGCCCAAAAATATAGACATAAAAGTTCCGTTTACGCAGACAGACGAAATAACTACATGGAACAGGCAATCAGTTCGAAATGAGAGAATCCAGATGGATGAGGAGAGAGACAGAGGAGAGAAGAGAGGAGAAGGAGGGACTGAGGGAGAGAGACAGAACAGACAGACAGAGACAGAGAGAGAGAGCCGGAGAAGAGACGACAGAGACAGACTCATGAGATGGACAGAGAGAGAGAGAGAGCGAGTAGCGCGAGGTACACAGGTAGAAAGAAAGACGATAGGAGACTCGAAGAGAGTCGGAGACAGAGATTGTAGAGATGAGAGAGGAATTATAGATATTTTTTCAGAAGAGAGAGAGAGAGAGAGAAGAAGGTGCGGTCCCCCCTTTCGCTTTTGGTACATAACGGCAAATTATCACTCTTCTTTTCTTGGTTTCTTTTGGTTTCTTTTTTCTTTCTTTCTTTCTTTGTTTCTTTCAATGCCGGGACTTTCTTTCTGTTCTTTCCTTCTTTCCTCCTTCTTCCCTCCTCGTGTCCCACATTCCCCCCTCCCCTCCTCCTCGGCCTCGTCGTCGTGCAGCCCCGGGTCGTCGTCATCAAGTTCATGGTCATTATCGCCATCACTGAGCGGCTGATTTTGGAGGCAGTTTGTCTTTTGGGACATCATTGTTATCTTTCTCCTCCTCGTGGGTTGCTGATCTCAATAATGCACATCCAATAATACTCAAAAACAACACAAAAATAATAATGCACATCAAATTATAACTGCTATCATAATATGCAGACGTCATTGATGCCATTTACCATTATTGTTGCCCCTCCATCCGATTATCGTTATCATCAAACACTCTCTCCGCCTTAGCTTAAGGCTGGCGTTCAGGCCAACTGAAATAGGCTAGAACACCAAGGCTTTCTACATCAAAATGTTTGTTATGCTCTGCATAGTTTACGCGGGGACTGTCCTTCAGTCGTGACAAGCTCCTAAGCATAACATTATCGGTCTCTCCCAAAATCCCCCTGAAGTCCGGAGTGGTGGCTGCCCCACGCGGCGGTGTAATCAACAAACGGCCACGACAGTTGATGCTGTCATCCCCAGCTGATGCATGTTTTTGTACCATAGTGTCAAAGAACTTCGCGTGCTGTTCGGATTGTCCCGGGAGTCTTTTATTCGAGCCAGGGTACCACCACCACCACCACCACCACCACCCACCACCACAACAACAACAAACACTTCTGCCACACGTGCACTAACCCTTTCACTCTCGTTGTGAACAATGAAAGGCTCACAACTTCACGTCAGCGCTGTTTACGGGTACCCATTTAACTGGCACGCACACGATTTTTAAAAATCACACAGAACAAACAAGGGGAAGCGTTTTCCATCGTCATCGTCCGTATCATCCTCATCTGTTCTGATCGTTTTCGTCATACCTTGAATCGTCGGAAGTAGTAGCCGCTTTCATAGACGTCTCTGGACAGGCCAAAGTCTGAGAGCTTGGCCACTGGGCCCACTGTCAGCAGGCAGTTCCTGGCCGCCAGGTCCCTGTGGATACACTGCAACACACACACCACACACACACACACACACACACACACACACACACACACACACACTCACACATCCCCAACACATACATCCTCCCACATACATACATCTATATCTATATCTATACGTACATATATACATACAGATACACACAAAGACACACACACACACACACACACACACACACACACACACACACACACATACACACACACACAAACACACACACACACACACACACAGAGAATTAGACGGCAGTTCCTGGTTGGACGTGTCCTGCTGATCCACGGTGGAGCCGTTTCATTTCCGTGTCATCGTGGGAGGCGTTACGGTGTGCAGACGAATCCATACACCCACCCCACGTCCTGCCTAGCTATAGAGCCACAACCCGCACGGCTTACAGTCAACGTACAAAGAAGCGAATACATGAAATTAAGGAGAGAGCTAGGAAGAGAATCCTCTCTCTCTCTCTCTCTAGCATGAGGCTTCACAGAGGCCTGACCTAGCTAGGTTATTAACTCGGCGCGGCTGGTGTGAAGTTGCAGTGCATCGCTAATAGGTTTGCGAAGCCGCTCTTGATTGTGTGTGTGTGTGTGTGTGTGTGTGTGTGTGTGTGTGTGTGTGTGTGTGAGTGTGTGTGTATGTATGTGTGTGGGTCTGTATCTGTGTGAGTGAGTGTGTGTGTGTGTGTGTGTGTGTGTGTGTGTGTGTGTGTGTGTGTGTGTGTGTGTGGTGTGTTGTGTGTGTGTGTGTGTGTGTGTATGTGTGCGTGAGAGAGAGAGAGAGAGAGAGTGAGAGGAGAGAGAGAGAGAGAGAGAGTGTGTGTTGTGTGTGTCTTAGCGAGTGAGTGAGTGAGTGTTTGCGCGTGCATGCGTGCGTACGCGTGTGCGTATGTGCGTGTGAAGCTAAGTGTGTGTGCGTGTGCGTGCGTGCGAACGTACATGCGTGCGTGCGTGTGTTTGTATCTTTCGCCGTGGTAAACTTAACATTGTCGATTTCGGAGCAATCACGAGTGCTAGCACACCAAAAACGTGACAGAGCGATAAACAAGAAAAAGGCCTTTCTAGCCGTTCCCAACGCGAAGATATCACTGGATGGGACCGGTCGTAAATCAGAGCATTATTACAAAGTCGACAGTTTCTGAAAAATGGGTGAAAACTTACAGACATTGCTTTTACACACCGATAAACGACTTGACAACGATATCACATGCAAGTATTTGTAAACCTATCAAATTGCATTCTGTCAAAAAATCAGACCATTAGGGCTTAATAGGTGGTGTCCAGCGTACGTTGAATCAGAACAGGCTCGGTTCAACACCACTGAAATGACTCGGCAGCAGTGCAGTGTCCTCCTCTGGTGGGTTGCCTCCTGACGAGTTGACAAGGACTGCTCCCTGTGGATTGCCGATGCAGGGACTGCGGTTGTATGGGCCAGAGTGTGGCTGTGTTGGAAGGGGAGTCGGGAATGAACGGCTGGATTACAATGCCACTGAAAAGGCAAAGATGATGATACAGCACCAAAAAAAAACAAACAAACAAACAAAAACCCTGCCTGTCTAACTTAGGGCTCTGGGGGGGACGAGCGAGACACCCAGTATGAGACACTGACAGTCGCTGACTTTGACCCATTCCTTCACTCATTCCTAAGCTCCTTCCTTCACCCTTGATACTCTGCATGCAGCTCACGCCTTTTGCTGATGTGCCAGACGAAGAGCATGAGGTCCTGGTGGTAACCTGTGACCCTCATTCCTTCCTTCAATCGCTGACCTATAACCTCCTTCTTTCCTTCCTACAATTGGAGATCTATAACCCTCGGTCCTTACTTCAACTGCTGACTATGACCCTCCTTCCTTCATACAATTGGTGACCTGTGACCCTCATTCCTTCCTGCAATTGGTGACCTATGACCCTCATTCCTTCCTTCAGTTGGTGACCTATGACTCTCATTCCTTCCTTCATCAGTTGACTTATAATCTTCCTTCCTTCCTACAATTGGTGACCTATAACTCTCATTCCTTCCTACAATTGGTGACCTATGACCCTCATTCCTTCCTTCAATTGGTGACCTATGACCCTTATTCCTTAATTCATTAGTTGACATAATCTTCCTTCCTTCCTACAACTGGTGACCTATAACCCTCATTCCTTCCTACAATTGGTGACCTATAACCCTCATTCCTTCCTACAATTGGTGACCTATGACCCTCATTCCTTCCTACAACTGGTGACCTGTAACCCTCATTCCTTCCTACAATTGGTGACCTATGACCCTCATTCCTTCCTGCAATTGGTGACCTATGACCCTCATTCCTTCCTGCTACTAGTGACCTATAACCTTCATTCGTTCCTTCATTAGTTGACTTATAATCTTCCTTCCTTCCTACACTTGGTGACCTATAACCCTCATTCCTTCATACCATTGGTGACCTATGACCCTCATTCCTCCTTCACTTGGTGACCTATGACCCTCATTCCTTCCTTCACTTGGTGACCTATGACCCTCATTCCTTCCTTCAGTTGGTGACCTATGACCCTCATTCCTCCCTTCAACGACTCATCCCTTCTCTCACCCACCTTGACGCTCTCCAGGTAGCTCATGCCCTTGGCGATGTGCCAGACGAAGAGCATCAGGTCCTGGTGACCCGTGACCTCCGGGGTCTGCGGTTCCCTCAGGCTGCCGTCAGGCCCCACACTGACGTACTGCTCGTGCCGCACCTTGTCCTGCCGTAAGTAGGTCAGCAGGTCACCCCCCTCCCCATCTCCATGATGATGTGAAGCTGACCTGAGCCAGGGGGGGTCACGTCAAAGATGGGCACCGATGTTGATTTGGTGGATGGAAGAAGAACATGTGCGTGTATGTTTCGTTCACGGGCATACATTCACACAAATGAAAGCAAATGACATGCACACACACACGTGCACGCGCACGTGTACATACGAATTCTCGGGTACACACACACAGACACGCACGCACACAGACAGACAGACAGACAGACAGACAGACAGACAGACAGAACACACACACACACACACACCACACAGACAGACTCAGATACACACACTACGCACACAAACACAGACACAGACACAGACAGACAGACAGACAGACACACTTACACCACAAACCTCCCCCCCCATAACACACACACACACACACACACACACACACACACACACACACACACACACACACACACACCCCAATGGAAGGGGGTTGTACGAAACGGCGAGCAGGGAAGGTGGGGAGGGGGGGGGAGGGGAGTGACGGGGGGAGAGGAGTGACGAAAGGGCTGGGAGGGGGGGGGGGGATTAGATAAAAGGAGGATTGAAGACAAAAGAGCAGCAGGGAGGGGGAGGGGGGGGGGGGGGGGGGGGGGGGGGGCAGATAAATGCACGAAGGGCTGGGACAGGGCTGGAGTAGAAACCAAACGGCAAGTTGCAGTCCTTGCCCAAGTTCTCCCCTCCCTCGCTGTCTGTCCCTAACACAGAGCAATGTGGAAGACCTGTCCCCAGGAACGGCCATGCTATCTTACGGCTTCAGGCTATTAGCTTAGAGAGGTCCTAACAATACCTGTGGGGCTTCACACACACACACACACACACACACACACACACACACACACGTGTGCTGCTCTCTCTCTCTCTCTCTCTCTGTCTCTTCTCTCTCTCTCTCTCTCTCTCTCTCTCTCTCTCTCACACACACACCACACACACACACACACACACACACACACACACACACGGCACGTGGCTTCAATGAGCTTGGCACAGGGGCATGAAAGAGATTCCTGAGTGGTCCCCCAGAATAGAACTCTTTTAGAGTGGCTTCAGTGTAGACGAACAGGGAGGCATATTTATTTCTGAAAAAAAAGAGGGACTGGAAACATTCGTGGTTACTACGGAGGCCCAAGAAAGACAGAGAGAGAGAGAGAGACAGATTTCATGGACAGGATAATTGGAAAGATTTGATTTTTTTTTCGTCCAATGGACAGACGTATGTATGTGCTCTGTGCTGTCAGAGCACTGATGATGTGATGACCTTAAAGACACAGAGCACTTATAGTGATGACCGTACATACACAGACCACTGATGGGTGATAACACAAGACACAGAACACTGTTGATGTGATGACCTTAAAGACAGAGACCACTGATGATGGGTTGACCTTAAAGACACAAAACCACTGATGACGGGTTGACCTTAAAGACACTGAAAAATCATGACGTGATGACCTTAAAGACATAGCACTGATGATGTGATGACCTAAAAGACACAGAGCACTGATGATGTGATGACCTAAAAGACACAGAGCACTGATGATGTGAGGACCTAAAAGACACAGAGCACTGATGACGTGATGACCTTAACGACACAGAGCACTGATGACGTGATGACCTTAACGACACAGAGCACTGATGATGTGTGATGACCTTAAAGATACAGAGCAATGATGACGTGATGACCTTAATGACACAGAGCACTGATGATGTGATGACCTTAATGACACAGAGCACTGTTGATGTGATGACCTTAAAGACACAGAGCACTGATGATGTGATGACCTTAATGACACAGAGCAATGATGACGTGATGACCTTAATGACACAGAGCACTGATGACGTGATGACCTTAACGACACAGAGCACTGTTGATGTGATGACCTTAACGACACAGAGCACTAAAGACGTGATGACCATAACGACACAGACCACTGATGATGTGATGACATTAAAGACACAGAGCACTGATGATGTGATGACCTTAACGACACAGAGCACTGTTGACGTGATGACCTTTAAGACACAGAGCACTGATGATGTGATGACCTTAAAGACACAGACCAATCATGATGTGATGACCTTAAAGACACAGAGCAATGATGATGTGATGACCTTAAAGACACAGAGCACTGTTGATGTGATGACCTTAAAGACACAGAGCAATGATGATGTGATGACCTTAATGACCCTGAGCACTGATGACGTGATGACCTTAATAACACAGAGCACTGATGATGTGATGACTTAATGACACAGAACACTGTTGATGTGATGACCTTAAAGACACAGAGCACTGATGATGTGATGACCTTAATGACACAGAGCACTGATGACGTGATGACCTTAATGACAGAGAGCACTGATGATGTGATGACCTTAAAGACACAGAGCACTGTTGATGTGATGACCTTAAAGACACAGAGCAATGATGATGTGATGACCTTAATGACACTGAGCACTGATGACGTGATGAGGTACCTTTATGGACGCAGGAGCCGATGAGCTGAATGATGTTGGGATGATGCCCCACCAGAATCATCTGATCCAGCTCCGCCTGCAGAACTTTGTGTTCTTCTTCACAGCTCTTGTCTGCACCACACACACACACACAGACACACACACAGACAGACAGACAGACACACACACACACACGCACGCACGCATTCACATGCAAACATACACACACACACACACACACACACACACACACACACACACACACACACACACACACACACACACACACTTCAACACTTGAAGACACTAATAGGAGAAGAACTCTAAATATTTATAGAAAGAATAACCCAAGTGCAAAGCATGCTAATTAAGTCAGCTAAAAATTGACAATCCATTCCTTGATAGACCAATCACAACAGAAACTGAAAGAACGATTATAAGCTTTAAAACAGGAAATCACCAGGAAAGGATGGTATTATAAATGAAATAATCAAATCAACACCACCAGAATTGATGGACGTTATGAAACGTATATTCAACCTTGTCCTTGTACGTATCCACACAACTGGAAAATAGGGGTAACTATTGTTATTTACAAACACGGATGCCCACTAAACCGAGAACCCGAAAGAGAAAATGACATTAACAGATGTAATTGGGAACCTGTTTTGCAAAACTCTGAATTGGAGAATCTCGGAAAATGTGGAAAACAAAAATTGTCTTGCAAGGCAACAGGCTGGTTTCAGAAACAAAATACAGAACAACTGACCATACACTGAAAGTAAATAAATTTGTGGATAATGCAATAAAACACACACACACACACACACACACACACACACACACACACACACACACACACACGGACATGACTTTAAGACCAGTCACAATGAGATCTACTGACAATGCCCTCTGTCTGTCAGTCTGTCCTTTCCACAGAGCAGCGAGCAGAGAAGCAAGCCAGTTTGTCCCCTTCACTCCAACCCCAGCTCCGGCTGTCACGACATCGCTGCATTAGTTACAAACTTTCGGGGGTCTGTGACAGACCAGTTCAAAGTAGGCAGACCAGTTCAAAGCAGGCCAAGGACTAACTCTGGCGCCCGAGCAGACCTCTTGTGTCTTCGGGTAGCAGCGACCCGACACCCCCTTAGATCAAGAAACATGACACCACGCTGGGTCTTGAGTCATTACGGCATTGATCGCAAAACGTCTGTCTGCGTCGGATCACATTCACCGAGGGACCTTTTCCTCTGGGTACGTACGTCCTGACGTCCCAAAGGGCTGATTACATTCCATTCATCACGCACTGTCTTCTGCCTTTAACTGAACCACGTTGTCTTTGGACGTAGTCTGTGCAGTTCTCGACCTGTTCTCCCTAAACATGTGCGCCAGGAGGAAATCCTTCTTCCATGGCTCCAGTGCTGCTGTCGCAACCCACTGTTCTACACCGCCTGCCACACTCTTCTTCTCTGCTGGACTGCTTTACCCTGGAGGTGGTCGCTGTTAACTGGCCCATCAGATTTATTTATTCTGCATAAAGCCATTTCTCAACTTTGTTTCTGCAGTTTGGTCACCAGACCGGCTGACAGCGTGATTTTGTTGATCTAAGGCAGAACAGACTCCTCTGCAGACACTAACTGGAGACTGTCTTTGTCTGAATTCAATGGATGCTGTCTTTGTCAGAATTCTGGCGTTGTCTGAACAGTCACAGGAAGAAGACTGTTTTTTGTCTTTGTCAAAAAGAATATGACTGGCTACCCCCTCTTTGTTCAAGCAGTGACTTAAGGAATACTGTCTTGACCCAAGCAGTCACCGATGGGATATTATCCCTGCCTCATCAAAGGAGTCACATGAAGGATACTGTCTTTATCCA
>JADBJO010013483.1:33283-35783 GCA_016801955.1 Conus betulinus | reverse complement strand
ACAGTACAGTACAGTAGAGTACAGTACAGTACAGTACAGCACAACTCAGGACAGCACCACGCCCAGTATGGTGGCTAGTACCACGGCCACTGCTATACTGATGGCCACCATCATTCCTGACCACACAGGACAGTACAGTACAGTACAGTATAGTACAGTACAACACAGTACAACACCACGCCCAGTATGGTGGCCAGTACCACGGCCACTGCTATACTGATGGCCACCATCATTCCTGACCACACACAGTACAGTACAGTACAGTACAGTACATACAGTAGAGTACAGTACAGTACAGCACAATAATACATCATCACGCCCAGTATGGTGGCCAGTACAACGGCTTCTGCTATACTGATGGCCACCATCATTCCTAACGACACATAGTAAGTACAGTACAGTACAGTACAGTACGGTACAGTACAGTACATTACAGTACAACACAATAATACATCATCACGCCCAATATGGTGGCCAGTACCACGGCCACTGCTACACTGATGGCCACCATCATTCCTGACCACATACAGTACAGTGCAGTACAGTACAGTACAACACAGTACGGCACCACGTCCAGTATGGTGGCCAGTACCACGGCCACTGCTACACTGATGGCCACCATCATTCCTGACCACACACAGTGCAGTACAGTACTGTACTGTACAATACAGCGCAATGCAATAATACATCACCACGCATACAATAATCAATAATACATCACACACTGCAGGACAGATACCTGACTTCATGACTGAAGGGACACACTGGTGGACAGATACCTGACTTCATGACTGAAGGGACACACTGGTGGACAGATACCTGACTTCATGACTGAAGGGACACACTGATGGACAGATACCTGACTTCATGGCTGAAGGGACACACTGGTGGACAGATACCTGACTTCATGACTGAAGGGACACACTGGTGGACAGATACCTGACTTCATGGCTGAAGGGACACACTGGTGACAGATACCTGACTTCATGGCTAAGGGACACACTGATGGACAGATACCTGACTTCATGGCTGAGGGACACACTGGTGGACCTGACTTCATGACTGAAGGGACACACTGGTGGACCTGACTTCATGACTGAAGGGACACACTGGTGGACAGATACCTGACTTCATCATGAAGGGACAAGGGATACCTGACTTCATGACTGAAGGGACACAGGACAGATACCTGACTTCATGACTGAAGGGACACACTGATGGACAGATACCTGACTTCATGACTGAAGGGACACACTGGTGGGACAGATACCAAAAACATACCTCTTCATGACTGAAGGGACACACTGGTGGACAGATACCTGACTTCATGGCTGAAGGGACACACTGGTGGACAGATACCTGACTTCATGACTGACACACTGGTGGGATACACACTGGTGGACAGATACCTGACTTCATGGCTGAAGGACACACTGGTGGACAGATACCTGACTTCATGCTGAAGGGACACACTGGTGGACAGATACCTGACTTCATGACTGAAGAACTGGTGGACAGATACTGACTTCATGACTGAAGGGACACACTGGTGGACAGATACCTGACTTCATGACTGAAGGGACACACTGGTGGACAGATACCTGACTTCATGGCTGAAGGGACACACTGGTGGACAGATACCTGACTTCATGGCTGAAGGGACACACTGATGGACAGATACCTGACTTCATGGCTGAAGGGACACACTGGTGGACAGATACCTGACTTCATGACTGAAGGGACACACTGGTGGACAGATACCTGACTTCATGCTGAAGGGACACACTGGTGGACAGATACCTGACTTCATGACTGAAGGGACACACTGGTGGACAGATACCTGACTTCAAGGTGGACTGGACGCTGCTGGACTGTTTCACTGCGTCCACCCTCACCGGACCGTCGGTCAGTTTAGGTTCGTGGACCAGCTCACTGTGCGTGGCTTCCGTTGGCTGCAAGTCTGCAACAACACCAAGAGCTTGGCGGTCGGCCAGAAACGGGAAAACACACACAGACACCGACACACACAGACACAGACACAGACCACACAGACACACACATTGTTTTCATTCCACCTCTAAGCTTTCAAGCTAACGCTATTTTATTGGTTTGTGTTCTATTGTTGTTTGTTTTTTTTTTAACGTAATCCGTACGATATTCTTTGTACCGAATTTTAGTGCATGTTGCGATCACCTTGAATGGAATCTAGGCACAGCAGATTCACTCATCATTGAGGAAATATTTATTGCTAATAGAATCCCACGATTAAAAAATACCAGAACAGATCCAGTTTTGAAGCACTTTCTATACATGAAAAATAAGGATATAGCAATCCCTCTTCCCCTCTCACACAGACAGTGAGGAGTGATTACAGAAATAACCACTTTCACTTTCCTTTACCGGTACAACAACGATACAACAACGACATCAACAGCAGCAGCAGCAGCACTATCACCACCACCACCACCACCACCGGCAGCAGCAGTTTGTTTTAGCAGCA
>JADBJO010013483.1:12500-25000 GCA_016801955.1 Conus betulinus | reverse complement strand
AAAATATACCTGGAAAGCATCATTCATAGAGGTTCGAACAAAAACCCATCTACATAACGTCATAGACAGAGGTATGAAGAAAACCTCATCGGGATAACGTCATTGATAGAGACAGGATCCCCCCCCCCCCCTCCCCTCTGAATAATGTTATTGATAGATGTATGAAAAAAATCCATCTAGTTAACGTCATTGAGAGACGTATGTTAAAAGCTCTCTGGATAATGCTATTGATAAACCCAAGAAGAAAAAAACCCATCTGGATAACGTCATTGAGAGAGGTGTATGTAAAAAGCTACCTGGATAATGCTATTGATAAACACAAGAAGAAAAACCCATCTGGATTACGTCATTGATAGAGGTATGAAGAAAAACCCATCTGGATAACGTCATTGATAGAGGTATGCAGAAAAAAACCCACGTGGAGAAAGTCATTGCTAGAGGCATTATGCTATTGATTGATGCATCAAGAAAAACCCACCTGGAAAACGTCATTGATAAGGTATATAAACGCCATCAGCATTATGTTATTGATGTATCAAGGAAAACCCATCCGGACAACTTCGCTGATAGATCTATGAAAAAAAAAAAACCTCTGGATGAAGCCATTGACAGAAGTATGACCAAAACCCTCTGGATAACGTTACTGATAGACTGATGGCATTAATGGAGTTAACAGGTGATATGGCCGACTCGTTTAAACCTCATTCCTTTCCTAGACTGGTGAACATAGTGTGGCAGGGATGCTTTCACTATGGGTTAAGTAAGATGAAGAAGCCAGGACTGATATATTAGGAATGTGACGGGTCATTCGAAAAAAATCAGATTTAAATACAGGCAACCCATTGGCATCTTTCAGAGCTTGCGGGTAACAGCAAGTTTCGACAGAGAAGCAGACGCAAAAGGAAGATTCTGGAAAATAATGAGAGCATGAAAAGTAAATTTTTTTTTTTTGAACTGGCAAGACCATGGGACCCTCCAGACTTTGGTGGCTTAGATGGACATAATTCCTGATCAAATTCGTGCGTACTAAAACCTTGAAACTGAAGTCAGGATGGTACATTTTTTGGAACACCAGAACTCTCCCAATCGAGATAAACTGGGCTAATGCGTAGGTCAGACACCTGCTAAATCGTAGCCACGAGACCCTCTTCTTCAAATTCTCTCATCTTAGTTGTTAAGTCATTTATCCATCAGCTTAAAATCATGTGTAGTAAGGTCTCAAAAACTTCGCGTGCATGGACTAGTCCGCACGCAGTGACGCCTCCTTGATGACACTGAGATAAATGACGAGATTTCGAAATGCCACCCCTTCACAGGATTTTTTTTTTTTTTTTTTTTTTTTTGCTGCTGTAGTAGAAACAAAACGTTAAGCTTTTCGGTTGATGATGTCATTTCTGGAGAACAGGTGCGGACGTTTTAGCCGAGAGTCTCTCTCTTGATTGCTTTCCGAATTGAATTACACTTTTTTTATGTTGTTTTTTTTGCGAGATACGTTCGGGTTCGGATAACATGAGAGAGAGAGAGAGAGAGAGAGAGAGAGAGAGAGAGAGAGAGACGCAAAAGAAGCTGGGGAGGAAAAGGGAATGAGGGAGAGAGAGAGAGCGAGAGGGAACGGACGCAGGAGGGAGAGACTGAAAAGGAGAGGGGGAGTGAAAAACGGGGCAAGGCCATGGTTTAGGTGGAAGGCACGACACACGATCAATATCCAAAACTTTTGCCTACTGAACTACAACATTTAAAGTGTAACGCTATGCATCATGTAACCCCTCAATCTCTCTCTCTCCCCTCCCTCACTCCCCCCCCTCTCTCTCTCTCTCTCTCTGCCATCGCTTCCCTCTGTCTCTCCGTCCGTCCGTCTGTCTGTCACAATCTCTCTCTCTCTCTCTCTCTGCCTGTCTGTGTCCCATTTTTTTTGTCTGTCTGTCTGTCCGTTTGTCTATCTTTGAGTCTGTGTGTGTCTCTCTCTCTATCTGAATTTATATCTGTCTCTCCCCATTTTTCAGTCTGTCTGTCTCTCTCTGTCAGTCTGTCTCTCCGTCTCTGTGTGTCTCTGTCTCTCTCTCTCACACATGTTTTGAAGTCTGAGGTCATGACGAGAGAGTCGTTAGGGACATTGAGTGAGCGTCCCCATCCCCACCCCACCCCCCCCCCCCCACACACACACACATTTCATGGTTTTTATCTTTAAATCTATTTACGTTTTGATTACTTTAATTCATTCAAATGTTTTAATTATTTTCTCTGTTCAGCTATAACTAATTTGATTTTCTTTTTTCAGAAATGGTAATGTCGTGTGTGTGTGTGTGTGTGTGTGTGTGTGTGTGTGTGTGTGTGTGTGTGTGTGTGTGTGTTAGTTTGTGTGCGCGCGTGCGCGCGCGCGCGTGTGTATGTGTGTGTGTGTGCGCGTGCGTGCGCGCGCGCGCGCGCGCGCGTGTGTGTGTGTGTGTGTGTGTGTGTGTGTGTGTGTGTGCGTGCGTGCGTGCGTGCGTGCGTGTGTGTGTGTGTGTGTGTGTGCGCGCGCGCGCGCGCGTCCGTTTGTATGTGTGTGTGTGTGCGCGCGCGCGTGTGTGTTCCATCTCATCTTCCATTACCGCTTCAGAGGCAACACTCCCACTCCACTTCATTCTCGTCCACGGCCATACCATGGCTTGTCACGTCGCCGCTCCAGACTGGACAATCCACAGAGCACTGTCATTGTCAAGTCACCATGGGCCAACCCCACCAGAGGAGACACTGCACTGCCGCCGCCGCGTCACTTCAGCGGTGTTCAGTGGCGCCTGTTCTGATCCGGCAATGGCAGGACACCCACCTATTTAAGACCCACTACTGCTGACAGTCACTGCTAGAAGTCACAGGGCCAGTGTGAGTGAGCATCCTCTTCCAGGGGCGCCACCAGGTTCTTCCGATGACAGTCCTCACGAACTTAGAAATGCCGACGATCTCCACACGAGTTCACCAAGGAACAAAATGTGGTGAGGAAAAACGAAGGTCATCAGAGGTCAGGGCATGAGGGGCCACAGCAGTTAAGATGATCATGGGAATAAGGATGATGAAGATGATGCTGTCGAGTCCTATTCCCATTAGTGAATAAACAACAGGTCTGTGCATTCAATATTATTTTCTAATGTTGTTTGTCCCGTCGAGACGACGAAGACCATCTAGTCATCCTGGGATCGGGGGCGAGTGCGTAGATGGCTGGTCAGGCCGATCTGCGCCCGGAAAGACCTGTCACAGTATGGACAGGGATGGTGGCGGCAGCTGGAGATCTCTTGGCGCTGGTCTTCCTGATCATCCTGCGCTGCTCAGCTGCAGCAGTTCTGTTGCTGGGTTTCTGCACCTTTGCGGACAACTGATCGCCACTCGTCTCTGTCCTGGGCAGTCTGCTCCCATGTTGTGTGGCTGATGTTGAGGCCTTCAGGGAAGATTTGAGGTTGTCTTTTGATACGTTTTTTCTGGCCTCCGTGAGAGCGTTTATCTTGTTGTAGCTCGCCAAACAATTTTCTAATACAAGCCAGCATACCACATGCCCGAGAATTACAGATACCTGTCGTGTTAGTTAGGAAATACGAGCAACACTCTCAGAGACGCTTGCAGTAAGTGTGTGTGTGTGTGTGCCGACTTGTAGTTCCCAGTCCAGCCCATCTTCAAAAAATGGATGGGTTTGGTGGGAACTGAACCCTTGCAAGCCAAGAACGGCGCGGCACTAACCATTGCGCCACGGCGGGCAATTACCTGCTAGCGTAAGTTCGATCCCCAGACGAACTTTCTATGAGGACTAATTGTGGTTAAAAATCAATATTTTACCAGTTGGCGGATGGCGTGCGGTGTTTTTTTGTTTTTTTGTTTTTTTTTTTTTTCTTCCAGATTTTCATTAAACAGATATATGAACCACCAGCACAGTTATAATGGTACGGTGCAAGCTGCAGCCGGCATTTCAGTCTCTCTCTCTCTCTCTCTCCTCTCTCTCCCATACACACACACACACACACACACACACACACACACACACACACACACACACAAACACACTTACCCCCCACTTCATGACCTTTTCCCCACAATTTGTTACCCATTCTTCTTTCTTTTTCTATCCCCCCCTGCTCCCCCCCCCCCCCCCCCCCCTCGCCATGACCTCATGTCTGACTCCCTGATCTTTCTCTTCGCCGTCTCGTTTGCTCACGATATTGGACGGGTTACACCTATTCCACTGATTCAGATTAACCCTAGATTATTCTGGGCCGCAGCCATGTGTCCAATATCACTTTTGATTGAGGTTCTTAAGTGAATCTAAGCCAGACTGATATGAGCGTATGGATAATCTTTATTTTTTTTTTCCTTTCTCGTGGCCATCCTCTCGTCTGTCTCTGTCTCTCTCTTTCTGTCTGTCTGTCTCTCTCTCTCCCTCTATCTGTATTTTCGCGCCCGCCACTCCCTGTCCGATTTTCTGTTTTTTTCTTTTCCCCCCCCCCCCCCCCCCCCCCCCCCCCCCCCCCGCGATTCTTCCTCTACACCCCTTACCCCCATGCTTTTTTGGTTCTAACTTGTCTTAATGGTTTCTCATTGGAAAGTTCCTGGTAATGCCTCCTTTGTCCCAGCTGTTATTTGCCTTTAGTACTAACGCCATTCATCTAAAAATATTCACAATGTGGGGCGGTTGCTGTTCCAAATACAGATTTTATTCACCTCTGTCTTCTCCTGCAACATTTTCCCGTATATGCCCCCCCCCCCCCCCCCCTTCTTTCTACCACCCTTCCCCCCCCTCCACCCTCTACCAACACTTCTATACACCTCCCTCTTCTCTCCCCACTTCCTGCTCTCGACTCCCCCTTTCTTCTTCCCCCCCCCTCCTCCATGTTTTCACCCCCCGCCTTTCTTCCTACCTTCCCCGATGCTGCAAAAAGTGAAATTAAGTATTGAAGTAATATTCACTGAACACAGAGACTGAGTTCAAGTACTCAACTTGTGTTAATCGCCATTATTATTTTGTAAATGGATGAGCGTGTTCACGGTATTTTGACTAACATCTGGTATGTCAGATGTTCACTTTCTGTGCCTATGACACGAATGGCATGAAACGATTCTACAAGTTTCATTGGTCGGCTTTTGAAGGTCGACCAATGAAACGTGTAGAATCGTTTTCATGCAGTTAGAACTCAAAGACAAACTTAGGGAGTTTCACAAAGAGGAGCAGAGAAAGCTGCCTTCTTTTTCCTTTTGAAGAACCGGTCGAGTACCAGACCCACTGACGTCTAGACAGAGACCTCTGAACAGGGAATGAAGCTGATGACACTGACCAGTGGAAGCAGACAAAGAGGGAGGTAGATCAGGTATGACTGCCGCGTTCAGCTGATATTTCGACAGGGTCGCCCTGTCTTCATCAGCTCACTGTTGCTGTTGTGGCAGCGAGGCCTGGTGGGACGACTGTTGTGTGGGGTGAACAGTTGTCAGGATCTGATCGTAGATGGGGGGAAGTTCAAAGCCTTGATCTCTGTTCAGGCTGGGGCGTCTGGTCTTGATTTCGATGGCTTCTTTAACTTTTCGTTTTGTGAGAAAGGGCTGTGTAGATAAGATCTTGTTTCTTGGGGCATCCATCAGCTCTAAATTCCCCTCAGTGTGGTCTCGAAACTTAGCAAATGTGGTGCAGCTGATATGGAGTAGTTCCCACGCAGTGACACCTTGATAAACTGAAACTCAAACTGCTGATAAATGGTGTTGGGTTGTTTGGGGTCCTAGTTACGTCACGTTATGACGCAGTCCAAATGAAGTTTGAGCTCATTATGAAAATGTCGATGGGGAGACGTGGGGTGAGTGACAGCAGAGCCGGCTGCACCCTGAAGACACTCTCTTTCCACACCCTCCCTCCACCATTTTAATGGTTTTTATCTTTTCATTGATCTAATGTTTTAATTGTATGAACTATTCAAATGTTTTAATCATTTGTCTGTTGAGTTATAACGGTTTTGATTTGGCATATTTTGTTGTTACAGAAATGGTAATATCATGTGTGTGTGTGTGTGTGTGTGTGTGTGTGTGTGTGTTGTGTGTGTGTGTGTGTGTGGTGTATGCATGTGCGTGAGTGCGTGCGTGCGTGTGTGCGTGCGCGCGCGTGTGTGTGTGTGTGTGCGCGCGCGCGCGTGTGCGCGTGCGTGTTTACGCTTTGTCTCATCTTTCTAGCCACCTCAGCCACTCAGCCCCCTCTGGTCCTCCCTCTACAACTACACCGTGGCTTTTTTCTGTAGCAGCACCAGAAAACCGGCAATCCACAGGGAACTGTCCACATCAATGCACCATGATGCGACCCACCGGAGGAGACACTGCACTACCAAGTCACTTTGGGGGTGTTCAGTGGCGCCTGTTCTGATTTAGCATAGGCAGAACACAACCTACTAAGCCCCCTACTGACGACGATAAGTGCTGAGTCACGGAACCATACTGACCACAATAATTAGTTAGTCAGGAAGCCATACTGACGACAATAAGTGCTCAGTCACGGAACTAGCATCGGTGGGAGTCCTCTTCCTAAAGGCGACACCTTCTGGTTATGGTCAACCACGAAATCAGCGATACTGACATTCCCGACACCAGTTCATGAAGGGACAGTGAGGTCATTACGAGGGCAGGGCACGCAGGGTCACAACATGCAAGGCTCTTACTCTATTCAAAATGCGGATCATGAGGATGAAGGTGATGAGGATGATCCTGTGGGGTTCCTTTCCATCTAGAGAAAACAGGGCTGTACTCGCCGCTTAATTTCATGGTCATTTCCAGCATAAAACCAGGCCTGAGAGATACGGTCACCTGCTGTGTTGGTCAGGAAATATGAGCAACACTCTCAGAAACACATCCAATAAGTAAAGATTGGTCAACTGTGCAGTTCCAGTCTTCCCTGGTAAGCCCATAGCAAAGCCTGCTCTGGGTAGAGAACGATCCGACCAAAAACAAAATCCCACAAATAAATGGTTGTGATGGGAATCGAATCCACGTCCTCCGAGTCCACAACAGCGACGCTAACCGCTGGGACACGGCGACTGATTGCATGCTAGTGTTTTTTTCAGACCCCCTCCCCCACGAAGTTCTATGAGGACAAAATCTGCAGTTTAGAATCAGTGTTTTACGAGCGGGTAGCGATTGTGGTGGTGTATTTTCAGTTGTTTTTTTTTACACAAATTTATGAACCATCAGCGCCGTTACCGTGGCGTGATGCATGCAGCAGACAGGATTTCAGTTACACCCCCCTCCCTTTCTCTCTCTATCGGGCCAGGGTCATGTAACTGTAGGGAGATAACATAATCAATCAATCAATCGCTCAGTCGGTCAGTCTGTCGATCTGTCCATCTAATTACCGGCCTATCTACCTGCCTCTCTCTCTCCCTCTTGCTAGCTAGCTTTCTACCTATCCAACTGTCTATCTGGTTATCTATCAACCAAACATAAAGGCATTCTCACCGAGTTAATGTGCATGAGTGCGTGCTTGCTTGCTTGCTTGCTTAAGAGAGAGAGAGAGAGACAGAGAGAGAGAGAGAGAGACAGACAGACAGACAGACAGACAGACAGACAGACAGGCAGACAGACAGACAGACAGACAGAGATTAATCAAATATAGGATAAAATTTGCATGTGTATAACAAAAAAAAAATGACAAATGATGTCTTTCCGAAGTAAACGATGATAATCAACTAAACGTTAGCTACTTTTACAAAATTGAAAAGATATCTATTATTTCTGTTATCTTTGATATCCAAAAGGCATTTGTCAACCTTATTCACTAATGCTCAGTGCAATAGATGCTTATTTGTATAGGAAGTTAGACGGAATGAAATCACACTGAAATTTAGATGGATCAGGACGTATGTGTTTCAAAACAGAAGCAAGTGCATCTGTATACGTCTTCAAAACCACTAGTAACAGAAAAATTGACCTGCAATTACAAAAGTCGTCTGACACAATTGCAAAAAAAAAAAAAAAAAAAATTGAATGATTCGGGTATTTTTTTTCCAGAGTTGTCCTGGATAGTAATGTTCTTAAAACAAAGATTACACCTGTGCGTTCAGTTGTCCGTAATCCACGTTGCAGCAAGTCATTGTCCCTCGTTAACCATTGCAGTATAGTCCGTGTGTATGTACTGTCGTATAGTCCGTCATAGACTTTCATGTAGTCTATCAATGTCTATTGCCGTATAATCCGTCAGGGACTGTTTCCATATAGCCCATCATTGATTACAGGCATGTAGTCCATCACTGACTATTGCCATAGAGTCCATCACTGACTATTGCCATATAGTCCATCACTAACTATTGCCATAGAGTCCATCACTGACTATTGCCATATAGTCCATCACTGACTATTGCCATAGAGTCCATCACTGACGACTGCCATGTAGTCCATCACTGACTATTGCCGCATAGTCCATCATTGACTATTGCCGCATAGTCCATCATTGGTTATTTGCATAAAGTCCATCATTGACTATCAACACATGATCTATCCTTAAGGATTGAAATATAGTCCCCCCGCCGCTTTTGTCAAGGCTGTTTGATGTGTCCTACAGCACCACAGACTTCAGGCACAGATCAGGAATTAGATGGGCAATTTGAACTGACCAGCTTTTTGACTGTTCGCTTTCCTGCTGTCGCTTCAAATTATTCTTCAGTCTGTGCAACGCACGCACGCACAGACACAAAACGGCGCCATTTTAGTCTTTGAAACTGCTGACGTTTTGTTTTGTTAAAGTATCAAAAGCATTCCACATTTGCTTATTTGTTGTGGAGTTTTTCACCTTTAGATTTAAAAAATCTTGAAAGCGCGCGTGGGTCTGTGTGTGTGAAAGAGAGAGAGAGAGAGAGAGAGAGAGAGAGAGAGAGAGAGAGAGAGAGAGAGAGAGAGAGAGAGAGAGGGGAGAGAGAGACAGAGAGAGAGGAAGAGAGAGAGAGAGAGAGAACAAAAGACAGAGAGAGAGAGAGAGAGAGAGAGAGAGAGAGAGAGAGAGAGAGGGGGAGAGAGAGAGAGACAGAGAGAGAGTAGAGAGAGAGAGAGAGAGAGAGAGAGAGAGAGAAACAGAAGACAGAGAGAGAGAGAGACAGAGAGAGAGAGACAGAGACTCACGCTGACACACGGGCACGGCGTGAGGAACGAACTCATAACCCTCCATGCATTCGCACTGGGAACCCCCCGCCACTGGTTTCTGAAAAGGCGGGCACCACTGGCACCGGACGTGGGACAACTCCCCCTCCTCACAGCCCTGAAAGAAGACAATGCAATGAAAACGTCACAGCCGTCAGACAAACAACTCCCCCCGTCCTCACAGCCTGAAAGAAGACAATGCAATGAAAACATCACAGCCGTCAGACAAACAACTCCCCCCCCTCACAGCCCTGAAAGAAGACAATGCAATGAAAACATCACAGCCGTCAGACAAACAACTCCCCCCCTCCTCACAGCCTGAAAGAAGACAATGCAATGAAAACATCACAGCCGTCAGACAAACAACTCCCCGTCCTCACAGCCTGAAAGAAGACAATGCAATGAAAACATCACAGCCGTCAGACAAACAACTCCCCCTCCTCACAGCCTGAAAGAAGACAATGCAATGAAAACATCACAGCCGTCAGACAAACAACCGTCAGACAAACAACAATGAAACATCACAGCCGTCAGACAAACAACCCCCCCTCCTCACAGCCTGAAAGAAGACAATGCAATGAAAACATCACAGCCGTCAGACAAACAACTCCCCCTCCTCACAGCCTGAAAGAAGACAATGCAATGAAAACATCACAGCCGTCAGACAAACAACTCCCCCTCCTCACAGCCTGAAAGAAGACAATGCAATGAAAACATCACAGCCGTCAGACAAACAACTCCCCCTCCTCACAGCCTGAAAGAAGACAATGCAATGAAAAACATCACAGCCGTCAGACAAACAACTCCCCCTCCTCACAGCCTGAAAGAAGACAATGCAATGAAAACATCACAGCCGTCAGACAAACAACTCCCCCTCCTCACAGCCTGAAAGAAGACAATGCAATGAAAACATCAAACACACACAGCCGTCAGACAAACAACTCCCCCTCCTCACAGCCTGAAAGAAGACAATGCAATGAAAACATCACAGCCGTCAGACAAACAACTCCCCCTCCTCACAGCCTGAAAAGAAGACGATGCAATGAAAACATCACAGCCGTCAGACAAAAACAACTCCCCCTCCTCACAGCCTGAAAGAAGACAATGCAATGAAAACATCACAGCCGTCAGACAAACAACTCCCCCTCCTCCTCACAGCCTGAAAGAAGACAATGCAATGAAAACATCACAGCCGTCAGACAAACAACTCCCCCTCCTCACACAGCCTGAAAGAAGACAATGCAATGAAAACATCACAGCCGTCAGACAAAATCTATCTATCAATCTATCTCTAGATATAGATATAGACAGATAGATACAGATAATTATATATAATTGCCAAAATAATTCCCCACGGAGTTAAGGAGAAAAAAAAAAAAACAGTATATATGTATGAGTACATATGTAGAATGATATATATCTGTAAATATATCTCTAAATATATCTATATGTATGTATGCATGTATGTATGTATGTTTGTTTGCATGCATGCATTTATACATAAATGTATGTCGATACATAAACTCTCTCTCTCTCTCTCTCTCTCTCTCTCTCTCTCTCTCTCTCTCACACACACACACACACACACACACACACACACACACATACACAAAACACACACACACACACACACACACACGCTCACACACACACACACACACACACACACACACACACACACACACACACACACGCTCAAACACACACACACACACACACACACACACACACACACACACACACACACACCAAGCAAGAGTTTGACAAAAGGAGGATGACAAACAATGATAGAGAAAAGAGCAATGCTCAAGCAATTTATTTTAAATCATACACGTCATTTCAACCTAACTCTTCAAACAATGTAGCTGTCATAAATTCAAAGCTGTTACTGAACACGTCGTGAGCATGTATTGCACAAGACAATATAGCACTGGGAACCCGCCTTTCTGTCTTAGCGTATAAATCCATATTGGGATTTTTAAACGTGAAACTGCCTGGGAATATATATGAAACTCATTTCCTCTAACTGAGCAGGACGTGCCTCTTGCTTCTTTGTAAAGAGAACTGTCCTCTTTATTATTTTTTTTTTCAAAAAAGAATTCACCCTGATTAAAGATCTAATCAGTATTGTGCACAGACCCTATAGAGCCGGGCGATATTAGTTTAACACCCCCCCCCTGCTAAGATAAACAAACACAACAAGACACCATACGCCATCAGTGCACTTCATACAGATATAAATTATACAAAGGAAATAACAAGGAAAGCAGTGAACGGGTAAACAACAAAGAACAAGCAAGTAGGGTAACTCTTGCTCCCGTCATGAAATGAATACACGCCCATATCTCCAAACGGTCGCTGCTTGCGACGACACGACACCGAACAGACATGACAACACAGAACACACAAAACGAACAGTGTTAGGGGGCTGTTTCCTTGTTTATTCTGTGGGGATGTCAGGGGTGTCTCTTCCTTTGTTCTTTATGTTCCGCGTTGTCACTTCTGACCGGGGATTCGCTGTCGCTTGGAGACACGGACATGTATGTTATTTCAACATGAGATCAAGAGTTACCCTGCTTGTTTGTTATAAATTGCACAAAACCCAGACAACATTTCTCGTCGTATATACGGATTGTCAACATCGAAACTGATGATGCTCAGCCTGTCTGACGGTTTCTGTCTGAGGCCGAAATGTTGTTGTTCGTCCTTCGATTTCGAAGATGACCATGACTTCAATCTCAGATGGAAGATCGCTGAGTGTGGGTCCGCAGGTGGCTGGTGAGGCCGATCTGGGCCCGGAGGGAACGCCCACATGTGGGACACATGTGGGTGGGTGCTGCAGTGGAGGTGGAGGTAGCTCTGGCCTTGCGCGCGGCTCGCTTTCTCTCAGCGCCTGCTGTGCGTCTCTTCTCTGATGCACATGCACCCTTTGAGAGCTGCTTCGCCAGGCTGGTCGGTCCAGGGCAAGCGACTCCCAGGTGTTGAGGTTGATGTCCAGGACTTTGAGGGACACTTTGAGGCACT
Source organism: Conus betulinus (assembly GCA_016801955.1). Classification (NCBI taxonomy): domain Eukaryota; kingdom Metazoa; phylum Mollusca; class Gastropoda; order Neogastropoda; family Conidae; genus Conus; species Conus betulinus. The sequence continues at coordinate 12,856 of JADBJO010013483.1, read as the reverse complement.
CCTTGAAACGTTTCTTCTGCCCCTCCCCCCCTCCCCCCAACTTTGCGCTTGTCTCGGCACGTGGAACGTACGAACTCTACTGGACAACTCCAAGGCAGACAGACCAGACCGAAGATTTATCTGGAGAACTGAGTCAGGGGCAAGCGCAGGGTAAGTATGCGCAAAAGGCCTAAATGACGTACCCTGCAGTTCATTGGCACTGAACAGACAACTCTCAGGTAAAAAAGTGTGCATTCTGTGTATGTGTGTGTGTGTGTGTGTGTGTGTGTGTGTGTGTGTGTGAATGATAAGTACCGTATACTAGCTCTCTTTGTTTTCTATTCAACGTCGTCCGCGACCTTGAAATCTCGGTAAAA
>JADBJO010013483.1:0-7500 GCA_016801955.1 Conus betulinus | reverse complement strand
CACAGAACATTACATAGATTATAAAACCAATGCATAAAAACACAAACTCATCCGCACCAATGCCAAACACTAAAACACACACACACATGCTTTTACACACACACACACACACACACAACACACACACACACACGCACGGCACACACACACACACACACACACACACACACACACACGCACACACACACACCCACACACACACACGCACGCACACACACACAGAGTCATAGTCAAGAGTCATGTCATGTCAAGAGGAATGTGTTCTGTCTGCCGCTCCAGCCCAGCCTCCATGAGGGATTCAGGAAGCAGCCTACTCCGCTGCCTGAGGACGAATGAACTCAAAGCTCACAGGGATGGCATCCGGCCGGGTTCCTCTCTCAGGAAACTTACTGATCTCAGTGCTCTTAGCCCTCTTCTGGGTGAAAAGGTCCCGTTCCATAGAACCATTCTATATACTGTGCACTGTACATCACTACGGGTCCTGGAGTCACACGCATATCTAACACACACAGCTGCTTTGCACGTCCGTGTGGAAATGAAACAAACAAACAAGTAGCTTCCACACAAGCAAACACACAGGTAATTCATACCTATCTCTACGTCTATCTTGAAAAGTGATGGAAATTGCAGCAGTGCCCCTTAGCACCCTCATGAATTCACAGCGAGAACGTCTACACCTATGACTACAACCAGAAGCCTTTATATCATCAGTTTAACGGTTTCCCAGCAAGCGTAGTGTTTTTTTTTTTCTTGTTTGTACGAAGGTCCATGATGAGGCAGGCTTCACTCGCTTCGAATTCGGACATCGCTTCGCTTCGCTTATGGTTTTAATAATGATAATAATGATACCAACAACAACAATAATAACAATAATAATAACACTAATTATAATAATAGTAATAATAGAAAGAAGAAGAAGAAGAAGAAGAAGAGGAAGCAGATTCACATAGCATTTATAGAGCGACTTGCCAAAGGTTTTAGGCGCGGACAATCCACACTCTCGTGTAGGCAACAGACTGCCTACCTGGGTAGTGCCGACAGAAGAGCTGCCAGCCGGCGCTTCGTTTAGTCATTTCCCGTGTCATCCACTCAATATCGTTCATTCACTTTCCTTACTTCCTTCATTCTTTCAACTTCTCATGCAGGGTGCATGCTATGGTAACGTGTCATCCATACCAAACGGCCAAACTGGCCTTCTCTTCCGAAAGCTGGTGATGGGATTTTACGTGTGTGCAAGATGCTGTGCGTGCGTTCACACACGGAACCTCGGTTTATAGTCTCATTCGAAGGACTATTGGGGAAATGATGTCAGAACCAATATTAACTCCGAGGGAACCCCCACCCCCACCCCCACCCCCACCCCCGTACCGTAGCGGCTCGGCAGAGATTCGAAACCCGCTACTCCAGGATCACAAAGATTTCGAGTCAGGCGCTCCACCAGCAGAGCTGTTCTGGCAATCGGTGTCGTTTTTTTAGCTCAAGAGTGATTCACGCTTTATCTGCCCAGTGAGCTGAGGAGGCTCCACGCCAGATTTGGCAGACGACAGCTGTGGATGTGTATGACCAACCACAAAGACAGACTTCACAGACAGACACACAGACACACAGACAGAACACGCTTGATAATTTAGATTACTAAAGTTTTCTCACTATAATATAAACAATTTGATCACTAACTATCGAAGTAATTCAGTAAATAAATAAGTAAGTAAGTAAGCAAGTGAGTAAGTAAGTAAGAAAATAAGCAACTAAATGAGTAGATAAATTGATGACGAAGTGATTAATTAGCTAAGCTCACTAACGAACCAAATGACTTTAACAGTAAAGTATCGATGCGCCTCAATGACATGTTATTTATGGCATATTAATATACTTATTTCAGGATACTTAAAAAAACAAACATCTCCTACTGTTTTTACACAAGAAACTGCTCACAGTAGTATAATATTCTGGCGAGAGGTCAAAACAGGACAGCCATTCTTCTGACAAAAATCACAGAACCTAATTGCTATCGAGTGTTGTGACTGTCATTTTCTTTTTTTTCAGTATGGCTTTTTTTTTGTTGTTGTTGAGACTACTCGAGAATGATTATAAGTTCGATCTATTTCTACTAATTCTACATTTGTGGTTAAATATGTATGCAGCAATATCAGTTCAAAAGAGTCATTTGTTACTATTTTTTCTCGTGTTCAACATCAAATTTTTTTTTTAAGTCTGCAATTTTTTTTTTTCTCGTAGCATAATGTCCTAATTCTAGCCTAAATACAAGCGAGTATGGAGAGAGCCATAAAAAAATATTGCAATGGTTTCTTTTACGATACAGTCATAAATCGCGTCTGCAATGTCCACCATTCCCATCCTCTCAATAATACAGTTTGACACGCAGATTTCAGTTTCCAAATGGAGTGACTGATGGCGGAGAACGAAAGCAAAATTCAGAAAGAGAGGGGGTTAGTTACCGCCAAGGACATGACAAACAAAGCACAGGACAAGACACGATGCATTTCGACCTCTTGGGTCTTCTTCTGGCAAAAAAAAAAAAAAAACAGATCACATTTAACATTTAGGACAGTACAAACAAAGAACGAAGAGAGAGACTTAGCTGGTGTCGAGGTGGTGTGAAGAAATGGCCGCCAGACAGAAACGCAGAAAAGCAGATAATGTTTACTCGGCAGAACACTCTCGAAGATACCGCGGCGTGCTTGCGTGTGTAAATGGCCCCAGTAACAAAGCAAACTGATGGGACAAAAAAAAAAAAAAAAAAAATGAAACGAAACACGAACAGGAGCAACCGAACTGACAGCTGGTCGTTCGTGCACGGGAACAAATCCTGGCCTGCTTGAGTTCCGAGTCTGGATCAGTCTAGAATTTTTCAGTGATGCGTTTTCACAACGAATGTTGATGTCTGGTTTTGTTTTCCACGTGAAAACTTAATGAGATCACTCTATAGTTTTGTCCGCGCACTCCACCGAAAGGTTAGACGCAGTAAAATCACGTGTCGTGTTTCAGTTATCTCGAAAATAATTTTCTTAGTTTTCCCACCGTGCAGTACGCCAATCACACTGGCGCGAGTGGAGAGCACCTGGCCGTGACGATAATCTTGTCAGCTGCACGTGCAACACGGAAACGAAAATTAGTTTTTGAAATAAGGGATAATGAAGACATGACCTCACTGTCTGCGATCTGTCAGTGGACTTTCATTTGGCGGTTTGCTAGGTGAAACCAGTGTTTGCCTGGGGAGGAGAGCGTGATTGGCAGGCTGAAAATGGTTGTCAGTTTACTTGTTGCTCGGTGAAAGCAGGGCAAATCTCTCAACCACCACACATGGCTTGTAGAATCAGACTTGGTGATTTGAGCTTCCGGTTTTCTACCTGGTGGTAATTTATGGGACATATATTTGTCTTCTTAAGGTTTAGTTATCCACCACCACCAAAAACAACAACACACACACACACACACAACAAAAACAAATAAAAACAAAAACAAAAACAAAACTAAAAATGGTCGGTCAGTTGTGATATAAAGAAAGGAAGTGACAGCCAGTTAAACAAACTACAGACAGACACGAAAAAAAAAAAGGCAAAACTTAAGCTGCAAAAAGTCCAGATTCGAATCAGCACAGCTAAACATTCTCTGTCTGTCTGTTGGTTGATCCATCAGTCTGCCTGCCTGCCTGTCTGTCTGTCGGTTTGTCTGTCTGTTTGTCCGTCCGTCTGTCTGTCTGTCTGTCTGTCTCTCTCTCTCTCTGTGTCTCTCCCGTTTTGCTGTGATATTTTTTATTAATGCGGTATACTATAATTCATCTGGTAAAAAATGGTGTTTTTGAATTAAAGCAAAACCGCTCAAAAGGCTGGAAGTATAATTCCGCATATAGCTGCCTACTGGCGCCGAAGGTTTATGACAGAGTTAAAAAAAAAAAAAAGAACGTTATCACAAACAGTATCATCAACCAAATATATAACACATGTGCACAGCGTTAGGTAAGAGGAGAAATTACCAACCATTCAGAGTATACGTGGAATGATTTGAAAATGCGTATCCCTGCACATCGCCTTTATCTAAACAGCCATTACATGTAAGATTTGTTTGAAGCAGCCATTCATGTAGCGCCTGGTGAAATACCCATTTTATATAACACCTGTATGGCACGACGATACTGGACTCATCAACTGGCTGAAATGGTCTTTACATGTAACACCCTGTATGAGATGGTCATGACATGTAACATCTGGTTGATAGACGTAACACCTGTATGACAGTCATGACCTGTAGCACCTGTTATAATACTCATTGCGTGTAACACCAGTATGACACAGTCGTGACATGTGCAGTACATGATTGAAACAGTCATCACATGTAACACTTGTATTGATACAGTGTGACATGTAGCACCTAGCTGAAACAGGTATCAAATGTAACACTAATATGAAGTATGGCATTGTCATGACAACAGCTACTGATTGAAATTGTCATGACATGTAACACCTGTATGACACAGTAAAGACATGTAGCATGTGATTGAAACCATTTTACATGGACCAGCTGTTCGAAATAGCTTAGTCGTTGCACAGCTGATAATTATTCCGTTACTCTAGCATACATAGTTGTAGACTCTATCGATATCCACGTTGTTGTGGTTGCATCAGCAATAAAAGATGGGCACGTTGCGATCTGGTTTTTAATGTTGCTACAACCTGATACACCACTAACGTCGATGATGAAAATGACCATCTCAGTTAGGACGTTGATTGTGCGAAGTTGACTGCGATGTTGTGTGTCGGGGATAGGAATTACAGTGACTGGGTATTTTTTTGTTTTAGTTAATTAGACAAAAAATGTATTCAGAGGGTTTGTTTGTTGTTGGATGATTCTAAGTAGACATGGAAACAATCACTCTAAAAAAAGGTGAAAAAGCAAGGTTGCCTTACTGACAAACAGACCACCTGATTGGGGGGAGGGGGGGGGGGGGGGCAACTTGGTCCAGTGGGTAAGATGTCAGACTCTTGTCCAAGATCAATTCTCACTCGCAAGACAGGACAGGGCGGAAGAAGTCTTTCTTCAGAGTGAACGTCTGTGCAGCTTCCAGTCCCCCCTAGGCCTGTGGATAAATCCTTCAACTGAGGACCAGTACATACAAGTCTTGCAGGCACGTTAAAATCCCATTCCACCTGTTGGAAGAGAAGGCCATCGTGTGACGGTAAAAAACTTGGTGACACAAGTAAAACACGTACACACTGGTGTAACAAAATCCTCAAAGTTAAGAAGCTGTCTGCCTTGAAAAGAAAAATAAACGAAGAAACAACCTAACAAATTCTAGACTCTTCCGTATCCCCCCCTTTTTATTGCCTGGATCTTACAGGGGAAAAATAACAAATCTCCATAAGGGAGCAGCATTGTTTAGTGGGCTTATAGCTTGCTTGCCTTCTAAGATTACCGGAAACTCGTCAACATAGCTTAAGTTTCCACCGACCCGGAAACAAAAAGGGAAAATGTGCATCATCACTCTTCACTTAGTTTATGTCGTTGTTTTTCTTCTGTATTATACACACTGCAGCAGCATGAATAATTTACAAAAAGCGGATTTCCTTTCAATGATATTTATTGAGGATAATGTAGCTTACTTGCCTGTCCTAAGATTACCGGGAAACACGTCGACATAGCTTAAGTTTCCACCGACCCGAAAACAAAAAGAAAAATGCGCATGCGCATCATCACTCTTCACTTAGTTTATGTCGTTGTTTTTCTTCTGTATTATACATTGCAGCAGCATGAATAAGTTGCAAAAAGCGGATTTTCTTTCAATGATAGATATCGAGGATAATGATGTTGATGTTAAGGAGAGAGAAGAAAAATCCAGGTCAATCCAAGGGACAGCTGTATTACATGCTTCCTTTCATGTTACCCGATGTGTCACACGTGGGTGGGAGGCACGAAGAAACAAAAAAAAAACAACAAAAAAACAACAACAAAAACAACAAAACTTTTGATGTCAGTCATTCCTCACAGACTGCTTTGGCTAAGATGAAAGCCTTTGTCGAGGCCAGAGCCAGCAAACAGTCTTCTGTGAGTGGTGAAGATTGAAAGTCTGAGGGAGAAATCAGCAACACCAGGGCTGACAAATTGCCTCAGGAAATAGAAGTCTGTAAGGAGATCAGAAGAAGTTGAATGACTAGGCAGCCGAACGCATGGATCAAAACGAATCACAGAACATTTGGTCCGTTCGCTTGGGTGGCCTCGTATTCTGCTCTTCTCTTATGTTTCAGTTTCTGTCTGCAGTCGTTCCACTGTTTTGCCCCTGAAAATGAAAGTCTTGTAAGGAGGTAGGCAAACGTCGGGCTATTTACCCCTGAAAAGGCAAAGTCTGTATGGAGATCGGCAAAGTCTGTAAGGTGGTAAGCTAACGTCGGGCGATTTACCTCTGAAAAGGTAAAGTCTGTATGGAGATCGGCAAAAGTAAAGCTGTTGTCCTCAAGCGCTAAACGTTCATGAGGAAGGAATCAGCAGGAGTGGACCTATCTTCCCCGGAGGGAGGATGACACTGCATGAGAGATCCACAACAGCACAGCTATTTGTCCCTTAAGATTAATGTTTGTGTGGAGATCGGCAAAATCCCCCCCCCCCCCCCCGTCCCGAGATGAAATCGTATGAGGAGATAAGCAGAGAGAAAAGCACTACTTTGCCCCTAAACATGCCCCTAAACTGAAAGACAATGAGATCGGAAGAAATAGCGTTATTTTGCCCCCTATGGATGGAGATCAGCTACGGTACGGTTGATTACTCCCCCTCATGAAGAGATGAGCCCTGTGTGCAGACAACCACACTGACAGCCGGTTTATTGGTACCACACACCCCTTCCCTTCCCTTCCCTTCCTACCTCTCTGAAGATGAAAATGTACGGAGACCACCCTGTCAGGACTGATGGTGACACCCTGAAAATCCAATTTCTTTCCCTTCTCTCCTCTTTCCTCCATTCCTTTCTCCCCTGAACCCCCGGCAACAAGAACGGGACTCGAAGCCGTCTGGAGGACCAGGTGGTGATGAATAACACATTAGCTGATCGACATCTGTTTGTCCGTCCTCTCAAACACACACACACACACACACACACACACCACACAACACACACACAACAACACACCACACACACACACGCACACCACACACAACACACACAACACACACACACACACAACACACACACACACACACACACACACAACACACACAACACACACAACACACACACACACACACACACACACACACACGCACAACACAACGCACGGAGCACGCATCAAGCATGCGCACGCACGCACGCACACACGTAGCCCACGCACGTACATCAAGGCATGATCAGCACCACACAGTGTTCCACTCTATATACTGTACAGCTGCTCTACACTGATTAGTTTTCAAAGGAACGTTTAACGCTGGAGTCGAGAAATAATGACACATGGTTTAACAAAGAAATAATGTGAAACTGGAGTAGAGAAACAAATG
>JADBJO010013482.1:22500-52261 GCA_016801955.1 Conus betulinus | reverse complement strand
AACATTGAGTTCCAAACAGTTTGAATGGTACAGTCATCTCTTCTGTGATTCTTCTGAAAGTGAGGATTCGATCTCTGGGCGTATTACTTGATATGCCAGAATTAATACTCTCTCTCTCTCTCGCTCTCTCTCTCTCTCTCCTCTCCTCTCTCCCTCTCCTCTCTCTCTCTCTCTCTAACTCTCTCTATCTCTCTCAGTCCCATGATCGTGTGTCTCGATCGAATGCCATTTGCGGAAGTTTGGAAATAAACATGAGTGAGTGTGAGAACAGGGGAGCTGTATTCATGAAAATATAGTATGTCATTTTAGTCAAAAGTTCTTAGTGATCTGTAACAATGTGTTGTGATTTCAGTCTTCAATTGATTGGTTATGAATCTACCCATTCTAGCGAGCGAAAAAATGGCTACAAATTGTTATGTCTTCGCTTGTACTCTGCTGGGATTGGTTGTGGAGAAACGCATAGTAATTCTACGGTCCCGTATTGGCGATGCCGCGAGCAGGCCTCCTTCGGTGACAGGTAGCGCTCCCTGCATCTCTGTCCCTCTCTGCGACTTTCCCTTTCTCTTCTTAAGTTTTTTGCTTACCTTTACCGTAGCCTGTGTTTTTGTTCCCATGCACCTTACGTGAACGGTTCTACTGATCAAATGCCTTTGAGGTTCTTTTTTGTGTCTGGTCTGTGGCGGTTTGTGCATGCCGGGCTTTATTGTTGTCTCTGCGTGATTGGGTGGCGTGACGCATTTGTAGAACATGTGGGGGTGACGGCGCTGGTTACGTCATTCGTGCCCAGGTGGACTGGTTGGACCTAATCCAAATAGCTTCTTTATTTATTTATTGTGAGTGGAGTCGGTTACCATTATCTATGTTTCCATTAATATCTCCATATTCGGTTATAAAAAAAAAAACAAAAAAAACTTGGAAGGGGATGGTAGGTAGCATTGAGCGGGAGTTGCCTGGCGCTAGTGGCAATGGCCTGGATGTTATTGGCCGTCGGGTCAGTCAATGGCCTTGGCCGCTGATGTTCATAGCCGGATGAAGAGGCGTGTATTTTTGCTCTTTTTTTCTTGTCATTTTTTGGTTTCAATGGATATATCTATCCCCCCAAGCCCATCCCCGATAGGATCTAGTAATGATGTGTAAGCTATGATGTGTTCCTCTCCTAGATGTAGGCGCGGGGGAACAATCTAGCACATGGAATTGGAAGGACAAAATCGCCCTCAGGGGTGGACTCTTTCGCTGTGGGCTGCGGCTGTGGGCTGACCATTAAGTCTTGTATTGGCAATAAAAAAACATTGTGCCTGTACCAGATTAACAAACAAACACCTGCGCTAACAGCGCACTGGACATCTCGAAACCCCTACCCCCCATTAACATCTTTTAATTCCTCTCACGCTAACTCTTCCCCCTTCCTCCACCCCTCTTTCACTTACCCAAACCTGGCCACTATCCGACAATTCCTACTTTGTTCTTCTTGCTGTTACCCCACACGTATCTCCCGACCCCCTACCCCCCATGACCTCACCTGTACCGACCCCCCCCACCCTCCCCCCTCCCCGCTGGTCCTAAATCATCACACCCATCACAGTGGCGCATGTGTGTTGAGCGACCCAAACATTGTGATGGGCTCGAGACGCGCCGCGTGTGGCCGACGCTTGACGGGCGATAGTACGTTGCCCCGCGGAGCGCGATCGTGCGTGCACGTGACGCGCAGCTGTGATGTGCCGCGAGGGGCTGTATCGTGCAAGTGTGGACGCGGAGAGCGCGCCGTGCAGCGCGGCGATCGTGCTGTGGCGCGCGTAGGGCGCTTGTGCGCGGGATGGCGCTAGACAGATCTGTGCGCCGCATCGGAGGCTTGTGCGGGAGAGGAGATCCGTGCCGGAAAGTGGGCGCTCCGACTTGCGAGTTGCAGCGCGCCAGGGTTAGCAAGGCGCCGCGCACTGCGCCCGCGCGCGTTCGCCTTGCGACGTATGCGAGCCGGGCCACTATCCGTATGTACGGGTGGGGAGGCGCTATGGGCGCGCGATTGGCGGCACGCACTCGCAAATCGAATTGGAAAAGAAACCTAAAAACTACACGCAGTGCGCGTAATAGGATGAAACCATAATACATTACGGACACATGGATGCGAATGGGGTGGTGGTGGGGGGGGGGGTTGGAGTTAGGGGGTGAGGCTGGGGGGGTGGGTGGGGGGGGCGGGGGGTTCCTAGCTGGCTGGGGCTTCGGGTGGTTTGGGCGGGCGTGTGCTTGTTCATGAATCCCAGCTCCGTAATCGTTATACTTTTTGGATTTGTGAGTGTTAACTTGTATTTCAATGGTTTACGATTACAGTAATTTGTGTAGATGGTCATTATACATAGTTACCATTTGTTGATTTTTTTCTTTTTTTTTTTTTTAGATAGATGAACCAGATAGTTACCAAATTCCAACTTCCAACCCTCCACACAACCAACCTCCCCAACCCCCACACCCCCACCCCCCCACATACACACACAGATAAACCTTTTTTTCTGTCACCTTAACCCCACGCTCACCCCGCCCTCGACGTATTGGCAGGGCAATGTGTTATGGCTAGATGCGCTTATGTGGCTTTATTATTTTCTATTTACCAATTGTTTCTTTTTTGGCTTTACATTACTTTTTTTTTTGTAGGTCACCTGTAATTATTGCATGGATGTATTCGTAGCATGTAAAGAAAATGTCAACTAGATTAAGTACTTTGTGTCTTTCTTTTAAGTGTCTATAACACTGTGTTCCTTTTTTGCTTGCTTATTATTTTTTCAGCTCTTTCTTCATTTTGGTTGGTTGGATGTTCTTGAATTTATTTGATTGATAAATACGAAAATGAATAATAGCTTATCTATTTCTTTCATTTAATTGTCAAGGCCTCAATGATTCAAAAAAGAGGCGTGATGTATTCCATTACTTGAGAAACAAGAAATATTCCATTTATTTCCTACAAGATACACATTTTGAAGAAAAGATTGAAAAATACGTTTTAGCTGAATGCGGATATATATGGGTTATTTTTCAAATTACACGTCCAATTCAAGGGGGGTGGGGGAATATTGTTTAATAACAATTTTGAGTTCAAAGTCAAACACGTGTCATCAAAGATAACTCGGGAAATTATATCATGCTACTTACTGAAATTCAGGAAAATAACTTTTCTTTTTGTAAATATTTATGGACACCAAACAGAGATGATCCGGAGTTTTATACAACCTGAAACAAAAGATTAAGGAGCTTGGTATTGAGAATGTTATAATAGCTGGAGATTTCAATATAGTCCTTGATCCAGCAAAAGATTATCATAAATATAAACATGTTAACAACCCCTAAGGCAAGGAAGAGCTCGAAAACATGATTGAAAATTTGGAATTAAGTGATATATGGCGAGAACTAAATCCAGAGTGTTTTGCGGTAATACATGGAGAAGAACAAACCCTTTTCAAACAGGCTAGATTAGATTTCTTTCTGATTTCAGACAAAGTAGTAACATTTGTAGATTATGTGGATATTGAATGTGGATATATAGATCAGATTCATTCGAGTATACTATTGAAACTAAAAATTTAATGAAAGCTCAAAACATAACACTTTTTGGAAATTTAATTCATCTCTTTTAAAAGACAACTTATATGTAAATGAGATAAATTCTGAGAGATAAGGTCTGTTAGATGAATATGCGATGAATGCAAATATTAATGATATACCTGATGAAAGAACTACGTTTTTTCTGTTCCCGATGATACTTTTCCAGATTTTCCTTCTTATGAAGTTACGCCGATCAAAGACCATTTCATTTGCAACAATGAAAAAAGAAGAAAATACAAGAAGGAGGAAAATCGACTAGAATCTGACATTCGAAGATTAGAAACAACAAAGTTTATAAGCGAGGACGATATATTAGAGCTATAGCCAAAAAAAGAAACAAAATAAAAAACACATTAGAGAAAAACGAATGGAAGGTGTCTCTGCTGCTACAATCAAGAGCTAGGTGGAGTAGCTGAGGGTGAGAAAGAAAGTAAAGCAACTATTTTTGTAATCTTGAGAAACGTCATTTTGTAAGTAAAAATATGTCTAGGATCACCGGATCAGCAAGATAATGTTTTACACAACCAGGAAGACAGATTCTTCTAGAAGTTCACAATTTTTATAGATTACTTTACGCAGAATCTGAAGTAGAAGATAGTGAAATAATGGATTTAGTATACGAGATACACCATGTCTAAATGAAGCAGAAGCAAAAAACGAGTTAGAGGGAGAAATTACTCTTGAAGAAGCAACTGATGTCTTAAAGAATATGAAAAATAACAAAAGCCCAGGCTCTGATGGATTTTTCGACGGAGTTCTTTAAAGTTTTGTTTTTGGAAAAAAATTGGATTATTTGTTTGTTAGAGCGTTGAATGCTAGTTTCAAAAGAGGAGAGAATTGTCTAGTGTGCAAAAAAGAAGGGATTATTATATGTATTCCCAAAGGGGACAAGCCAAGACAAGACAATATATTAAAAAGGAAACTGGAGACCAGTTTCACTTTTAATGTAGTGTATAAAATTGGATCATCATGTGTTGCAAATCGCATAAAAACCGTGTTCTTCACCAAGACTTTAATGAAGACCAGATGGGTTTTCATTAGAAACAGATACATTGCTGATAACTTAAGATTGATATATGACACAATAGCTTACTTAGATCAAAATAATTTACCTGATTGTTATTAAATATAGATTTTGAGAAAGCTTTTGACTCGATTAATTGGGGGTTTTATGTCGAAGGTATTTAAAAAAATTTGGCTTTTTTTCAGAAAGACATCTGCAGATGGATAGATACATTCTATAAGAATATTAAATCTTGTGTTGTTGTAAATGGTCAGGCTTCAAACCTGGTTTGAAATTAAAAGAGGTTGTAGACAAGGATGCCCTATATCCCCCATATCTGTTCATACTCTATGTAAAAAATACTAGCTATAATGATAAGAGAAAAATACAGATATCCAGGGAAATAATGATGAATGATGTTGAACATAAACTTTCACAATATGCGGATGACACACAATTTTTTTGGGGCAGGTGATAGAAAATCTTTTGAAATTTGCGTAGATGTTCTGTGTAAGTTTGGATCTGTCTCAGGTCTTCACATAAATTCTAGCAAAACAAGTGCAATTTTGGTTAGGAAGTAAGAAGAATTCTGAAGTTAGATATATGAACCATTTAGGAATGGACTGGAACCCACAAGAAATTCGTGTATTAGGAATATGGTTTACTAATGATTTAAAAGACTATGTAAAACATAAATTATCCGGACAAATTGGCAGATATATAAAAAGCATCTGTTCAAAGTATGGGTTTAAAACGTCAACTAACGCCTCTTGGTAGAATAGCAAATTTTAAAATCTGTCATACTTTCAAAAACTGATGCACTCTTTGGTTACTTCTGCCAAAATCCACTTGATGTATTTTTTCGAACATTACAAAAGATGTGTTATGAATTTGTCTGGGGTAAAGAAGCCAGACAGAATTAACCGGAAAACGGCGCATATAGAGTGTAAAACTTGGAACTTGGGAGGCATCGGTTATCCCTGAATTAAAAACATTTGTTACTTCTTTCTTTAAAACTGTCGTGGTTTCGTAAAACTGAAAAAACAACCAACCCACAAGTGGAAACACATATTCTACTAGCTAATTTTTCCTCAATGGCCGCTTATTAATAAAATATGGTCCAGAATTTGTTTCCAGGTTTACGAAATATAACCAGTTTTGGTCAGACGTCAATGAAGCCTAAAAAATTTCTACTACAAAATGCATACCAGAAAATTCCCGCTGAAATTTTAGCTGAACCGGTTTGCTGTAATAAGGGTAACATGAATAGAATCCAAGTTGGAAACTCATACATTATCTCTAGAAAACTTGGTAACAAGAATGTACATTGTCTTGCGGACTTTTTGATGATAAAGGTCAGTTTCTTTCTTATACGCGTTTCAAAGAGAAATATAATATTAATGTCGATTTTGTCACCTTTGCTGGGGGTATAAAATCTGCAAAAATCGACTACATTAAACAATGTAGTATTTCTGTAAAGATTCATAAAAAAAAAATACCGACTGATACAACTTGCTGTTTGAAGAAGGTATTTGCTATTCACAAAGGTTCAAAGCTTTATTATGATATACTTATTGAAAAAATAATGTTCGACCAAAATGCTGCTGTGACAAATGGGATTCAAAAACTGATGGTACATCATGACTGGACTGGAAATCATGCTTTTATTATACCAGCAAAATAAACGATATTAAACTAAAATGATTTTCAGCTGAAGTTATTGCACGGATGTTTAGGTACAAATGTTATTTTAAAAGAAATTGGAGTTCGTAACAATGACAAATGCAGTTTTTGTGGTACAGATAAAGATATTATTGACCATATGTTTTGGAAAATGCAATTATGTCAAATTTCTTTTGGAATGTACTTACAGATTTGATTAGAGAAAAATATGCGAATGCAGAGAACTTAAGACTGACTGAATCGCTGGTGCTTTTAGGATTTGATACAAAAAACGTCATTGTGGACAGTGTCCTTTACTTTATTATACTATTTGCCAAAGTATTATATATATTCTTGCAAACTGAATGGAAACCATCCACGAACAACTGTATTTTTGAAGAAACTAGAGTGGCGATACGAAAATCGAAAAACACAAGTGCCTTACTTATCTCTCAATATTCAGATTTTTGTGTAAAATGGATGATTATATATAAACATTAATAGAGGGTTCTTAAATGTATTTTACTTTTGTATGATTTACTCGACTGCAATTTGCCACAGTCCTAAGTTGAACTTTGATCAGTCTTTTGTGTGTGCCAAAGTTATTTATATTGTTGATGTATTCGAGGCCTTTTTAAGATGTTTCTCTAGATAGAACATTGAATGAAAACGCCATTGATAACATCCATCCAACCACTCTCTCTCTCTCTCTCTCCTCTCTCTCTCTCTCTCTCTCTCTCTCCTCTCTCTCTCTCTCTCTCTCTCTTACCTTATTTTCCATTTCCATTTCTTACTTCTGGCTGTTAAAACAGTTATTTTTCGACTTTGATGTCCACAATGCCCTTTTTATGTTTGTGTTACATGTCACTGAATGCAAATAAAAAAAAAAGTTGTTTTAAAAAAAAAGTGACGATTCTATGAACCTTTACTCTATGACGTCAATAATGACAGAACCTTACCCAGAGAAATATAATTTTGTATTTCGGTGATTATGGTCACTATCATGGTGACACTATCAGGCACACACACACACACACACACACACACACACACACACACACACACACACACATACACATACCCATACATTCCCACCACACACCACACACACACACACACCACACACACACACACACACACACACACCCCCCCATTTCCCCCCCCCCCCCCCCAGCACACACACACACACACACACACACACACACACACAGAGCACACACACACGTCAGAGCTAAAATGTCTATTGGTGTTCGTTCTGTGTGTGTGTGTGTGTGTGTGTGTTGAAGTGGAAACAGCTGGCATGGATGAAAATCGATTACAGGTTCACGTTCCTTGCCTGTCAATCCAGGCGCACAGTTGCACTTGATGAGCTCTCCAGATGGACACTGTGGTCAGCTGACGAGAGAGAGTAACGAGATTTTACACTCGAGTACGTCATTTGTTCAAAAGATCGTCTGAATGATTTGAGTTTGAGGGACTGCGTTAAAAAAAATGCGGAGTATGGGACAGGGAGGAAACTGGAGGGTGGTGGTGGGGGTGGATGGGAGGAAGAGATGGAGGAGATAAAAGAAAGAAACGAAGAGTTAGATGGAAGTGATGTTCAATGAAAAGAGAGGTGAGTGAACGAGAAGGAAGGGAGGGGTGAAAGGAGTGTGGATAGGGGATTCATCATACATGAGACATGAGAGAGAGAGAGCGAGAGAGAGACATACAGAGACAGAGACACACAGAGAAACAGAGAGAGAGAAGGGGCAAAAGAGAGTGAGGGGGGATGGAACGAGAGAGAGAAAGGAGAGAGGAGAGAGAGAAGGGTTAAAAGAGAGAGAGAGAGGGGGAAGGGAACGAGAGAGAGAGAGAGAGAGAGAGAAGAGAGAGATGGAGGGAAAGGAGAGAGAGAGAGAGGAGAGGGGGGACAAGAGAGAGATGGGGGAGGGAACGAGAGAGAGAGAGAGAGAGAGAGAAGGGGGACAAAAGAGAGAGGGAGGTACGGAACGAGAGAGAGAGAGAGGGGAGAGGGACAAAAGATGAGAGAGGAGAGGGGGGGAGGAATTTTTGAAACGAGAGAGACGAGAGAAGGGACAAGAGGAGATGGCCGAGAGAGAGACGAGAGAGAGAGGGGTGAGAGAAGGGACCAAACAGAGAAAGAGGGCCTGGGGCGAAGGAACGAGAGAGCCTGAGAGAGAGAGGGACTTGAGAGAGAGTAGGAGACGAGGAGAGAGGAGAGAGATGAGAGAGAGAGAGAGAGATCGAGAATGAGAGAGAGAGAGAGAGCTCACTGTGTGGTACAGGACTGTAAAACCTAATCGTCACAAACATTTCCACTGTCTGAAAATTGGCTGTCCCTCCACCCCCACCCTAAAAAACCTCCTGCACAAATAAGCTCGGCACTGTTTTGCTTCCCAAGCCAGTGTCTTATCCATCGACCCACTTTCCACCTTCGATGGAGAGCTCTCTCCAGGGATGGAAAACAGATCGGAAAATCCACCCACTACTGCAATGCAGTATAAAAACAGCATAATGAATGCGAGATACTACATTGGAGGTTAGTACTAAACAATGCAACGCAAATACTTGGCCGAGACGAGACAATACAGCATTCTGAAACCAAACGCAAAGCAATACAATACAAATACAAACACACCCAAAACCACATTTACACCAGTCCAGCTTGCCTTACACAACCAGTAGAACTCTGCCCATTCCAGGCACAGTCTTACCCAATCCATCACAGCCTAGCCACAGTTAACTCAGCTCCGCATCTTCAATCCTTTCAACATAACCCTGCCCATTCCGACACAGTCTTACCCAAACTAACATAATCAAGCCACACTCAGCTCAGTTTCAGTTTCATCAGGAGGTGTCACTGCGAGCGGACTAATCCTCATACGCTACACCAAATCCATTAAGTTTGAGATCGCACTGTGCATGATTTAAAGCTGATGGGATAAATTAGTTAATGATTAAGATGACAGAATTTAAGAAGACGGTCTCGTGGATACGACTTAGCGGAGGTCTGGCATATGCATTAGCCCAACGCGCTGGTCAGACCTTAAGTAGCTACCTAACATTGGTTGTGCCATTTTTGTCATTGTATGTGTGTGTAGTGAGTGCACACGTGTGTGTAGGAGGTAAGGGAACGGGTCCGCGCGTGGCGCCGCGTGTGTGTGTGTGTGTGTGTGTGTGTGTGTGTGGTGTGTGTGTGTGTGTGTGTGTGTGGTGTGTGTGTGTGCGTGCGTGCGTGCGTGCATGCGTGCGTGCGTGCAGTGCACGTGTGTGTGTGTGTGTGTGTGTGTGTGTGTGTGTGTGGTGTGTGTGTGTGTGTGTGTGTGTGCAGAAGTGCATGTGCGTGTGTGTACGTATGTGATTTGTGGGCTTGTGTGAGCATAAATACGTATATGCATATGTATGTGTACATTTATGTGTGTATGTGTGTGTGCCTTTGTACGTGGGCGTACACGCATGTGCATATGTGTATGCATGTGAACGTTCGTGTGTATGCGTATGCGTGTATGTGCGCGTGTGTGTATGTGGGCATGGACGTATGTGCATGTATGTGTGCGTAGGAGCGAGAGCATGTATGCAGGCGCCGTGTGTGAATATGTGTATGTGAGTGCATGCCTGTGCGCGTGCATGCGTGCGTGTGTGCGTGTGTGCGTGCGTGCGTGCGTGCGTGTGTGTGTGTGTGACTGCATGCGCTTTTAAATATGTTTGTGGGAAATGAATGTTCAAGATGACTTAGGAACACGAACAAAGAACAGGACAAGAAAAGTGCGTACATGACTCAGCTCAGGTCAACACGTCCAACTCATCCAGCATAAGCCTGTCTGCTCTGGCAGAATCTTACCCAAAACCAGCATAACCTAATTCAGCCCCTTAGTGTATGTATGGACAGAAAACCTAACCTTTGATGCCATGATGAGAGGTGCGTGTTTGTGCATAAAAGATGGGAAGACTTCTGAGTTTCCCATCTCTAATGTGCAAAAACACGCTACTCTCTTTAGAGAATCGAACAGCTCCAGCTCAGTAATTCATGATCTGACTCTAAACTGGCCCCAGTCTTTAACTATAAACTGACACTAACCTTAAACTATGCACTGACCCTAACATTTAGCTATGGAAAAACTGACCCTAGTCTTAAACTATGAACTGACCCTAACCTTAAACTATGAAACCGACCCTAACCTTAAACTATATAAACTGACCCTAGCCTTAAACTATGAACCAACCCTAACCTTAAACTATACAAACTGACCCTAGCCTTAAACTATGAACCACCCTAACCTTAAACTATACAAATTGACCCTAACCTTAAACTATAAACTGACCCTCACCTTAAACTATATAAACTGACCCTTGCCTTAAACTAGCCGGGCATTACAAAATGCTGGTTTAAGTATGGAAAAAAAAAAAATCAGAATCTTCACTGATAGTAGATCGGTTCTGGAAAATATTCACTCGAAGAGAATGCCTGTCTTTCAATCGCAAACAGAGTTGCTTTTTCTCAGTTACTGGTCAAACAAATAGATCTAGAAAGTCGAAAATTTGATTTTGAAGAGCTGGCAAGGGTAATGATGGGTTGATTGTCTGCAGTATAGAGGGCACTGTTTCACATCCATGCTCTGGCCTTTGTTGACTGGTTTAATGTTAAGCCGACTGAAGGGGCAAAGATGCTTTGTGCGGTTCGCAAAACGACATCTGTCTGATAAAAACGGCGGGGATCACTCTCAACTGAACGTATGCTCTGACACAGATTATCTCCCGTGCAGATTTCCGAACACAGGATGAGGCAGTGTCGCTTTCTTTTGTCCTCCGTTAATAAACGAAGGAACAACCGCCATTTCAACTCAGCACAATAATACCACCTCGAACAAAAAACAGAGAAACGGAGGATAGGTCAAGTTACACGGTGAAGGAAAAATTAAAACAGTCAGTCACTGACCCCACGAACGAGTACACCGATGAATTAAATGCAAGGCGAAACGCGTGACGAAACGAAGACGCCGAGCTGGTGCTCTTCTCACATGATTTGGTCACGTCATAGACGATGACGTCAAACTTTTACCCTCACAATCATCCGAGGTTGTGTGTGAAACTGACAATTCTTCTCTTAAAGGGCGCATGCGCAAAATTCACACGCGAGAGACTGCGACTGATGCATTTCGACCTCGAAGTGCACTAATCGTAAAGAAGTTAATCCTAATAACAGTTTTCAACGAGTCGTGCACGATAGAACAATGTTTATTCCTTTCGCCCCTTTTGGGGTGTGGTGGAGGGGTGATTTTAAAGCAATAACAGGAAAAGGAAAAACAAACAAGCCAAAAATAAACATAAATTACCCAGTTATGCTTACACAGACCAACAAAATATAAACACTCGAGATAATACAATATACGTTGACAATAGAAGCATTTGTTTTCGATCAGTAGACAGATTAGGGGCGATAACTTTCTTTTTTTTTTTTTCGCAAGTACGTATTAACGTATGATGAACATTCCAAGGCAAAATGAAATCCATCACCTATTGCACATATATAGCAGATAGATAGATAGATAGATACACAGATAGATAGACGACAGAAAGTATATATTTTCTTTCATCTGATCTAAGATTCTAGGGAATAAAAGATTTCAACGACATCCTGGTGGCGTGTTTAGAAAAATCTGTTTTAATAAGGCGTGTGTATGTGCGAGTAGTAATGTCTGTTTGAGAATTCACTTTAACGAGGTGGAAACTCTAATCTGGTCCTCTGCAGTTGGCTAGGGTGGTCCTCTGCAGTTGGCTAGGGTGGTCCCTCTGTCCTCTGCAGTTGGCTAGGGTGGTCCTGTGCAGTCGGCTAGGGTGGTCCTTGCAGTCGGCTAGGGGTGGTCCTCTGCAGCTGGCTAGGGTGGTCCTCTGTAGCTGGCTGGGGGTCTGAGCAAAATGAATGGAACAAAAAGTGAGCTGTGCCAATTTTTTATGGAGCATGAAGGAAGGCACAGACGAGGAGGCCGCCGCCACTGACAGAGTGGTCAGCGTGAGTGAACGAGATAAAGATACACCTGAAGGTTTTGGGTTTGGACCCAGTATAGTAAAGTACTGTCCTCACCTGCTGAACAAACCAGCTGGGAGCAGTCCTGCCCCACCATTGGAAGCCTTTGCTGTATTTCAGAGAGGTTGCCTCCTCTTGGAGCTCATCTCCACTTCCATCCCCGACAACAATGCCCAGTAATTCTCCCATGCCGATGACTCTGATATGACCTCACCACAATTCTTGGACGTGGATGGGCTATTTTAAAATCAAACAAACAACAAAACAAGCAACAAACCCGAGTCATTAGTGAGACAGGATATGAACGGCCACAGAATGTGACCTAACCTCTCTCTGTCTCTCTGTCTCTCTGTCTCTGTCTCTCTCTCTCTCTCTCTCTCTCTCTCTCTCTCTCTCTCTCTCTCTCTACTCCTCTCCAGAACTATAGTTATCCTAGTTATATCCTAATATATTTCCTTAATTTTATGTTCCCAGTTTCTTCACCTTCAAACTCGCCCCCACACCCCCAACCATTTTTTTAAGTTCAAATCTTTGCCAAGTCATTAATCATAATGACGTAAGAATTGTTAGCCTGCACTTGTTTTCCCCCACTATTTAATTGTTAGGCGTTTATATATATATATATATATATATATATATATATATATATATATATTATTATATATATATAATAAACTAATAGATTCCAAGGATAAGTACCCGAGCACCGTTCCAGAAACTTACAGAGCAGCTTGGTGTTGCAATGACTGCAAGAAATATTCAATTATAAACAAAGCTTGCTCTTATGTCTTAGATTGAAGAAATAGGGGAAGATAAGCATTCATATATTCAGTGGTAGCTAATTCTGCCCTAACTAGCAGTATGTGCTTGAGAGGGTGAATGGGGAATAATAAATGCTTCTCAAAATGAGCCTTCAGCAAGCTTATAGTCTCCAAGGGGGGAGACAATCTCCAATGGGGAGGAAACTCACTAACATATAACTCCTGGTCAGATACCGGTATTTCAAAACCTGATTGTTTCTCCTAAGTGACCGCGGAAAGTGGTAACTTGACTCCTCTGCCTTTTCGGTTTTAAGAAGAATGCTATCCCAGAAAAAAGCTGGTGTGCAATACCGTAGTATGTTTCTTGAGGTTTCAAAAAAAAATTCCAAGAACTGGGCCCTCAGCACTTGTGTCTTAAGAGGTTATCTTTTTATATTTTTCTACTTTTCACAAGAAAATGTAGCTTGTTTTGCTCTTTCATGATTTTCTTTTGCTTCTTAGGTGGCACCAATGTCACACCTTGCACGGCGCCCCTCTGCTCTAATACACTCACAATGTCAAACTCTTCACCTGCACCTTCTCTGCCCCCAGTAAATCAACCATGGCACGTCGTTCATCTGCACCATCAATACAGCCACCATGTCATGCCCTTCATCTGCGCCCCTCTGCAAAATACGCCCACCATGTCACACCCTTCATCCTCGCCCTCTGACCCAATACGCCCATACATCATGCCTTTTATCTGCGCCCCCTCTGCTCAAATTCGCCCATACATCATGCCTTTTATCTGCACCCCCTCTGCCCAGTACGCCCAGGCATGTCACGCCCTGCTTCATTGCCACTCTGCCCAATACGCCCGTGCATGTCGCACCCGGTATCCGCGCCACATCTACCCCAATATGTCCACCCATCACACCCTTCATCGACGGCCCCTTTAAACACCCACCCTGTCACGCCATTAAATCTTTACCCCGCCGCCTTTCCCTCTCGTGTCACACTGTCACACACACATTCAGTTGTTGAGTTTGCGGAAGAGTGGAATAACCGCACTCCTCATTTCTCTTTCAATATACAACAGAGATCGAGATGTAGAATGAACAGTGATTTAATGACAGTAAGGTTTGATGATAATTTGGCGAATATGTGTTTTGATGGGCCTGGGTGAGATGAATGATGCAATGGTGAAGTGCGTGATTCATGAAGATGTTCTCAATGCACAATTTACTGTTACATTAACAAAAATCAAAACGAAAAGAACAAAAGGAAAACACAGTTTTGCAATGTCACTTCTTCCTTTGAATTGTGATGAACTGTTCTTGTGCAGTTGGTTGTTGAAGACCTTCCTGGATGCACGACGTATTCTTGGATGATGAAAATAAAATGTACTTAGCTCGTGAAGTGAAGGATGATGACTGGTGATGTGGAATGGAAATCTCGATGTTGTTGTCCTGCCAATGAACTTGCAGGGTGACTTCCCGTCTCGTCTCAAGTAGTGGGTGTCTTGACGGATCCAGACGTTGATGTTGAAAGGAATATAAAAAACCTGCAAGGCGACACACCACACCTACTTAGTCATCCATTAATATACTACTTTTCTTTCTGCTCTTCCTGCTTCGCCTGTATGGAACATAGTCAACCTTCACTCTCTCTACTTCATTCACTGTTCTTTAAGATAAATAAATAAATTTTTACAAGAATTCTCCACTATTGAACACATTGTTCCATAGCTCGTTACCATTACATTTCACTCGTTCACTTATTGATCAATATTGTTGTGAAAATGATTCGCCACAGTCTAGGGATATGGTAGGTATAATGACTTCAAAATAAACATTGCTCCTCATTCGTGATACTGCTAGGTGAAATAGATCTGCACGGGATATGGAGATGGCTGAAAAATAAAGCATGATCAATACAACACATGATGATAACGGTACCTATGGGTGTGATCGATAGATGAGGATGTCGATCATCTAATCTATCCCCGGCAATAAATCGATCATGGTGCAGCAGTAATGTTATACTGGACCATAAGTGAATAAAACAGATCGGAACTCGGAATGAGAACTGAGTCGTATATTATGTTTATAGATAGACGCAGCGTAACAATACGGCTTGTATAAACGGATTTGATAGTGTGATCGATTAGTTAAAACTAGGGGTAACAATATAATAGAAGTATTATATGAAATAAATGTGTATCTGCCTCAGGGCAACCTTGTTGGCCAAACACTGGTGACGATCCGGTGACGGTCGTTGGGTCAACGATCTGATACACCGTTTACTGCTGGCTCAAAGGATTTTGCCCCCTTTGTTGGTCTGGTGTTCAAGTACTGGGTGGCCTCTTCCAGAGCTTGCTCTCAAACGAGGCGTGGGCACTCCTTTCCTCTTCAAACACGTTGTTTCTTCAACCGCAGTCTTCTCTTTTCTTTGCCTGCCTGCTTCTTCTTGCTCTTCTGAGCTTATCCGTTTTAAAATCATTCTGCCGTCCAAGTCATCATTGGTTGGCTATGTTTTTTACAACACTTGTTAGACTGAATAAATAGAACAATCACTGGATTATTTTGCTTAAATTAATGAGAGAATACTTTTTTTGACAATGCAGTTACTCATGGTGTTAATCGAGGGATTTTTCTATTGTAATGCAACCCTGTATTGAAACTTACTAGATTTTGTTATGTGTACTTTCCCCCAAATCCCAGTTGAAATGTATTATGTGAAAGAGTGACTGCTAGTGACAAACAAAAACTATAAATATATTAGGAAGTGGGCCCAGATAATCAAGGTAGCTATCAGTTCCCCAGGTAACTGTGTGTCAACCTGGGGCTGATTGCTAACTGGGTGTAGCTGCAAGTGCCAGAAGGAAGGGAGCCCGTGCCCAGCCGCTGTCTCCATCCAGAGGGATGTGGAGGGCGGCACCACAGCACAAGTCCCCCCTGCCGCCGCAGGCTCGCGCACGTGCGCTCAGTCCCTGCTGACGCGCAATATTTCGCTACTTTTTAATTTTTTTTTTACGGTAGCTAGACAACAACTGACAGTGTTGTGTTAGGTGTCATAACAAACACTCAACTAATCGAACATGGTAATATCGAATCATTTACTTTCAATGTGTAAACACGACTGTGCGCTGAAAAAACATGTCTGACAAGTAAAAAAAATTCTTTGTTTACATTCTATTCCGTTCTTTTACAACACCAAATCAGGAGATAAAGGGACAAAAAAACATTCAAATCTTACCTTACAAATCATCCAGGAGTCATCACGTAATCCATTTGAAAAAAAAAAAAAAAAAAAAAAACAAACTTCCATGAGTTTTTCCGGAAAGATCAAAACACTACGCGCACGCACTGTTCTGTTTCACAGTCATGTTGATATTTGGCCGATGGAGTGTTTCTTTTCACTGGATGAACGATTCAATGGGTGTAAGTTTCTAAAGTACCCTGGTACAAAGACTACTGTTGATAAAAAACGCAATAATACACCATAAAAATAAAAGAAAAAAGATGAAAATAGCTGATCATGACGCAAGTTATATATAACAGCGCTTGTACCTGACACACCGACTTTCAAACACTGGCTGTCGCATTTATCACACAGCAGCATGATTTTCTTATA
The DNA here is from genome assembly GCA_016801955.1 of Conus betulinus. NCBI lineage: Eukaryota > Metazoa > Mollusca > Gastropoda > Neogastropoda > Conidae > Conus > Conus betulinus. Next base: position 35,601 of record JADBJO010013482.1, on the reverse strand, counting down.
GTAACACCCACAAAAAGCCGTATATTGACACTGGCCGTAAAAAAAAATGATCACACAGCATTTTTTTGTGCTTGTAAAAAAAAAAAAAAAAAAAAAAAAACAAATGGAGAACTCCAGGTACACATTCATTTGATTCACAAAAAACTATAGTATATACACAGACGATTGAACACATGTTGTACATGCTGATCACACAGCCGTACACAAAACCTATGGTGGGATATACACAGACTATTGAACACGTGTTGTACACGCTGATCCACACAGCCGTACACAAAACCTATGGTGGTATTATAGACTATTGAACACGTGTTGTACACGCTGATCACACAGCCGCACACAAAACCTATGGTGGTATATACACAGACTATTGAACACGTGTTGTACATGCTGATCACACAGCCGCACACAAAACCTATGGTGGTATATACACAGACTATTGAACACGTGTTGTACACGCTGATCACACAGCTGCACACAAAACCTATGGCGGTATATACACAGACTATGAACACGTGTTGTACACACTGATCACACAGCCGCATAGTTCTTCTTTGTATGAAAACTCAAAGAAGCAAGGTGCTGCACACAGTCCTTTTCCGCAGTCAGGACACCAGTACTTGGATCTCTTCATGCTCTTCCTGATCTGGTCCCGGGGAATGCCACTTGATCTCTGCTTGGCATAGCACACCACGCAGCTCTTACGTGGCACTCCATTCCTTCCAGTGGCAGGCAGCAGAGCAGGAAAATGACGACCGGACATCCTGGTCAAAGGTAGTCGGGGACCACCGCCGGCATGTTCAGGAAACCTCGATGTCTCTGACGGTGGGAAGGTCCATCAGGAGAGATCTCACCACTCGGTCTAAAGGGCATCTTCTTTCGACCATGGCTTTTCCTGTGCTTGTTCAGGATAATCATAGTCTGGATTGTGCACAGTGTAAGCAGATGGAAAAAGGGCTTCTTCCACCATTTCAGGGTTCTTCCTATGCATGGGGAAGTAGGCCACCAGTTGGTCACTGTGATCAACTCCATAGCATGTGCTTGATGTATTCAATGACCGATTTGGGTTTCACCTTTTCCTCAAATCGGCATTGAACTCTCTCCATCTGTGGCCTGTGCAGGGTGGATAGTGTGAAGACATCTTTTTTGTCTTTCCAGCGGGTAGCAACCACCTGTCCCCGGCGACGGTAGTCCATCTGGCCTCTCTCCATGGGCTGGTTGCCAAGGTCAGGAGGCATGCCCACTCTGTTCCTTCGTACAGTGCCGCAGACCATGGTGCCCTGTCTTGCCAGCGACGAACATATCTTCGGCTCACAGTAATAATTGTCAATATATAGATGGTGTCCTCTGTTCACCAATGGACTGATGAGTCGCGTAACCACGTCATACGGTTTGTTGCTCAGACGTTTGTCGCCGCAAAACATCTCGAACCTATATACGTAGCCCGATTTGCTTTCACAGAGTTCGTAGAGACTTGAACCCCCACTTCGTCGGCTTGTCCTTCATATAGACTTTGAAGCGGGAGCGTCCTTTGAAAGGGCACATAGCCTCGTCAATACAGATCTCCTTGCTGGGCTTGTACACCTCTTGAAATTTCTTTTGCAAGTGGTTTTGACAAACGGCCGAATTTTGTGGATCGGATCATGATCCTCTTGGCCATAGGGCACGTACTGGGCGTTGTCACTGATGTGAAGAAAGTCCCAGGATGGCCTTGAATCGATCTCTTGTCATGATCTGGCCCAGCGTATGTTGTGTGGAGAGTCGGGTCAGTTGTCCAGTAGTCCGCTATTTGGGGCTTGTTGAGAATGCCCATGTGTAGACAAATGGCCAAAAAGTTGAGAATGTCTGCCTCTGTTACTTTTTTCCACGTGGCATAAACACTCTTTGGAGTCAACGGACCCATTTGTAGCTTCTCCTCAATACATGACTTGGCGTATCTGTTGTTTTCCTTTTTATTTTTTTTTTTATGAGAACGTTGTCAATGAACAGCCGTATACCGTCAATAGGCTGAGGTCAGTTCCAAGGTCTGGCTGAATTCCAACTTGTCCTGAAACAGAAAAAAAGAAACATTATACCATACTGCTCGACACGATGCTAAAAACATACATATAAGCAGTTTGTGTTCATTCAGCGATCAGAGATATCATTCACACACACACACACACACAATGCACACACACACACACACACACACACACAACACACACACACACACACCACTACACACACACACACACACAACACACACACACACACTCACACACGGCACACACACACACACACACACACACACACACACACACACACACACACAACGGTAACATGGCTAATATATAAAAGTGAACGTGCCAAACACGCATATCCACTGTTCTGCGCGCGCGTGCACACCACACACACCACACACAACACACACACAAACACACACACACACAACACCACACACACATACGCGCGCGCTCATGCAATGCTACGCACGCGCGTGCGCGCGAAATTGCACATCATACTAACACCACACACATTAACACACACGTTTGTGACACATAACATACAACACAAAACACACGCCGTGCTGGCACACCACAACACCCACACAACACACAACACACACACACACACACACACACACACACACACACACACCACACACACACACACACAAACACACAACCAAAGCGTGCGCGTGAGCGCAAGCATGCATACAGATATGAACTAATGCATGCCCAAGGGAAACAGGAAAAGGTTTACCTGTGAATTGAGGATTTGCTGGAAAATTGGCAGGCACATGGTGCACCCACTCCTCGTTTTCAGCTTGGACAGGTGGCTCCTCGTCTACGTCAGTTAACGTCATGTCCATGTAGTAAGCTTCGTCATCCTGTTCATCCGCTTCATAGTCGTAATGACAGTTTGATCGCTGTCAGAATCCGAATCAAACAGGTAAGCAACATCGCCATTGTTTGCATTGGCTGTGTTTTGACTGTTTGAGTCCCGAATCATCCGAATTGGCTTCATCGGCGACCCACGTGCGATGCGGCGGCGTCTGCTGTAAATGATGTTGATTCATCCTCATCAGAATCATTATTTTCGGCTGCATCTTCAAACAACTCGATTTCCTCCTCTCTTTCAGAGTTGTCTGTCTCACATCACTACCCTCCTCATCAGATCCGCTTTGTAAGATTATTTCCAGCGCTTCGTTTAGCGAGAAGTTGCTGCCACCCCCTCGTCTGAACCGACATTTTTACTGCAACAGGAAATGCCCACGTGTGCGCGCTCTTAGCGGGAAAGCCCCGGTGCCGCCAGTCTCTTTGTTTCAAAGCTTCTGGGGTCACAAGTTCACGATAGAGCACTGAAAAAAAGGTCTACAACTCGCTAAGACATCCCCAAGACTAGTTACAGGGCTTATTTCCCTTAGACCATTTCATGGAAATGGGTAGGAAATTTTTATGTTCCTGTCGTCTGATAGTGGACGACACGGCAGAATGTACTGTCTGTCTGTCATCCTGACTCGGACGACGCGGCTCCAGGGAAAGAAATCCGGTCGTCCACTATTGGACGACACGGCTGGTAAATTTCTTTCCCTGGAGCCGCGTCGTCCGAGTCAGGATGACAGACAGACAGTACATTCTGCCGTGCACAAAGGATTTAACAGTTCAATTCCATTTTTGACCTTGTGGTACCGTTCATCTTGTGAATGGGCGTGTTTTTTTTGTTTTTTTTTTTTGTTTCATTCCAGAGATTGTTTTCTTTGTTTTCTATTGTGGTGTAATAAATCTGACACTAAACGCCGATTGTACAAATTGGCTGTGCAGCTTTTGAGATTTCTCTTTGCTCTCTTGAAGGATCTTTTTTGAATTTGACTTTGATTGCCTTCAAGCATAATCATTTTCTTGGACATTGACTTGTGGGTTACCCATGTGTGGTAACTTGGATGGAAATTGTTTCGGTGCACGCATGTGTGCGTAGGGCTTTGTTGTCTTGTGGTGAAGGAAGAAATTGCTGTGTTGCGGCAATCTGTTTGGCTTTGGTGCACATCGTGTCAGAGCTGCTTACTTCCTGACTACAGATTTTCTGTAAAGTGGAAACAAACAAATTTGCAATGTGCTGGAACCACGTTTTTCCAGTTTTTGCTTTGCTTTTGTGAGAATTGTGTTCCCCAGTAAGAAGTTTATGTTGTGGACATAAGTAGATGCATCCATCATTGGAGTTAGAAATAATTGAAGCATTTTGGATGGTTATTGGATCAGGATATATGATATCCATTCAGTCGGAGGAGCATAGTTCAGTTTGGTTTGTAAAGTTTAGCCACGGTCAGGTGATTTGGTTGGTTTTGGGCTAGCTTGTAATCTCCTGTGTTAGAATGATTCAGAGGGAACACTGATACACTACTGAGTCTGATTGTTTTGTGTCACTTAGTCAGGAGGTCATATATTTGAGATTTGTCTACTGACACACCCGAGTTCAAGGGTGTATTGTTACGGTTCAAATTGAAGTTGTTCCGGATTTGTTTCTCAGTTCTTTACCTAAACTTTTGGTTTATACTCTTGGACTCGCGTTAGGGATCAATACCCCAGACAAATTTTGGATTTTGGGGGAAAGATAATTTTTTTTCCTAATCACTTAGGATTCTTTTGTGGTTTTTAGACTTCGATCATTTACATGAGGATTGTATCTAAGGGGGTCAACTTAGGTTAGATCCAGGTGCCATTATTTACCCGTTATCATTTTCAGAGAGTTAGTGTTCACTCCTGTGTCAGCACACTGTCCTATTTGAGTCAGTTGTTCTAGTTTTGAAGAGTCTTTCCTTGGGAATTTGTCATAATTACGTCAGTGTGACATAGCGAATAGTTGTTTATTTCACTTGGCAATACGAAAAGTTCCCACTTTGTGTTGTGCTTACTGCTGGTCATTTTGTGATTGCTTAAGAGCATCCTGGGTCAGCGCTATGTGCTGGACATCTTGTGCATACTTAGCGTGAACATGTACGGATTTCAGTCATGGTGAGTGAACAGTGTGTGTGTGTGTGTGTGTGTGTGTGTGTGTGTGTGTGTGTGTGTGTGTGTGTGTGTGTGTGTGGTGTGTGTGTGTGTGTGTGTGTGTGTGTGTGTGTGTGTGTGTGTGCCTTTTGGTGCTTGATTTCACGTGTGATTCAAAGGATTAAATGTTTTTGCTTTTTGTGCAAAGAAAGATGGGGCACTTCGAGAACGGTCGTCGAATCACTCGCTCTCAATCTCGTAGTGAAGGGATTTTGCCTGGGATGGGTAATCGCATGTCTCAGGCGACAACTTACCCTACTACCCAGACTGTGTTCTCGTCTGGTGAAGTCCTCTGGTCATGGCCTCTTCTACTTCGGCACTGGAATTGACTCCTCCTGGCTCACCTTCTCCACTCAGGCATCCTTTGCCCACTCCCACTCCTAGCTTCCACCCTCCTCTGCCACGACCACATGAGGATGTTCGATTTTGGCACTCCCCCCATGCCCATCCTTCTCCCGGTCCAGCACCAATGGATCCTTTCCTACCATGGAGGATAGAGGGGAAGAGAGAGAGAGGCTATGAAGAAAAAGGAAAGAGAAGAGAGAAGAGAGAGAGAGAGAGAGAGAGAGAGAGAGAGAGAGAGAGAGAGAGAAAGAGAGAGAGAAAGGGGAGAGAGCAGAGAGCATCCTCACTGGGAAGACCAAAGAAGCATTTGTGGACACACCACCTTGAGCTTCGTACTCAGAACTAAAGGCTGCTCTTCGCTGAAGGCTACATTTGACCTCTGAGTCCATGAAGAAAACCTTCCACCAGTTTGGAAAGCACCTTGCCTGTAACATGGACTGTTGGGTCGAGTCTCCGAGATGTAAATCAAGGACTGCTTCCTACTCAAAGCTAATGAACATGGTTTTACAATACACGGTGGGTGAGGAGAAGTCCAAGACCTTTGCCAAGACAATTCAGATTGCTGAAGCCTTCACTGACATGTGAAGTCACTATCGAGTATCCACCACTGGACAGTCAAGAAAAGGTACTGACCATGAGAAAGTGACACTAAACCATCATCCCCCACCACCAAGAACGAGAAAGCTACCTCTTCTGGGAATGCCAGAGCACGGCCGAAGACACGTTTCCTCCTGTATAGAGGAAAGGGACACCTCATCAGGGACTATCCTAAGCAGAAAACCAATGCCACAGCTGGTGAGTTCCAGGTGAAAGTCGCATACGGTGAGGATGAGATCACCACTCCATTGTGTCCCACCTTCCCATCAGTGTTGTCTAGCAAAATAGTAAAGGTGATTAGAGACATTGGAGCTATAGCCATCTTTATCGACGAGCATCTAGTACCTAATGAAGTGCCCCGAGATGAAGATTGCCAGATCTCTAGAACCGAGTCTGTGTTCCAGGCCACATGGTTGACTGTGCGTTTGGACGTTTCTTCTCCCCCTAATTCAAAGGAAAAGTGTGGGCAGTCGCTCTTTAGCTTCCGGCTTATTCACTTCTGATCGGCAGTTCTGTTCGATTTGAGGATGACGCGGTGTTTGTGAAGTGTCTCTCTGAGCTGTCAGTTTAAGTGTTTTGCAGCTGCCACCACATGATCCCAAGTGCAGAGGAAAAAAGAAGCACTGAAGCCCCTCCTAAAGCCTTTGTTACAGCATGACATAGTGACCATGGATCCCACAACCATTAGCAACCTGCAGGGAAAGGATCCCACCATGAATAATCTTAGGTCTCTGGTAGGAAAACCAGCAAGGACCACCCAAAAGAGTACTTACAGTTTGTGAGGCGCAAGGAACTCCTGCACCTGCGCTTCACCACTCCATCCTCTTCTGCTACCCAAATTGTTGTACCAGAAGCCCTCCAAGGAACCGTCATGTGTTTTGGGACATGACTTGCCGGTGGCAGTACATTTAGGAATGCGCCAAACTTAGAAGTGACTCTAACAAGATTTCGTTTGGGCAGGAGTGGCCAGATATGTGAAGAGATATTGCCACTACTGCGATGTGTGCCAGAGGCCTAATCCTAAAGACCAGAACACAAGAGTACCCTTGGGCACTGTCCCCTATTCGGCACACATTTCAGTAAGGTGGCTATCGACCTGATAAGGCCCATTATTTCCACATATGCTTGCGGTCACCGTTTCGTTCTCGTAATGGTGGATTATGCTACACGTTTTCCCGAAGCCACCCCTTTGAAGAGGATTGACGTGGTGACTGTAGCAGAAGCCCTATGGGAGATGTGGACGAGGACCAGCATTCCCAATAAGGTGTTGTCAGATCAGTGGACACAGTTTCTCTCAGATGTGATGTCTGAGGTCTACAACGATGAGTGTAAACGAGTGTTGATTGTAAAGCGCTTAGAGCTTGGTCTCTAGCCAAGAATAGGCGCTATACAAGTATGCATTATTATTATTATATATTATTACAAACTTCTTCAGATCTACTGAGAGACCACCACACCCTACCATGCTCAAGCCAACGGACTGGTTGAGAGATTCAAATGGGCACTGAAGCAAATGATTCTGAAATTGGCCCCAAGAGTAACCAAAGGACTGAGGCCGTTCCTTGCCAGGAGTGTTGTTTGCGTACAAGGAGGTGTCGCAAGAAAGCATGGGGTTTTCCCCTTTTGAGCTGCTCTACGTACGGCCAGACCGTCAAAGGACCCATGGCCATCTTGAGAGATCAGAGGACCCAAGAGGAGACAGAAGAGCAGCTAAGGTCGCAGGCAGAGTACGTTCTTGAACTTAAAGAACGAATTTAGGTAACTTGTGACTTGGCCAAACGCAGCCTGTCGCAAGCTCAGAAGCGGTACAATGCATTTTATGACTAGAAGGCCCATCAGAAATGGATTAAACAAGGTGACGAGGTGTTGCTGCTGCTGCCTTTACAAACACAAGTTGTAACTATCCTGGCAAGGACCCTTTGAGTGATCAGACGTGTCGGGGATTGGGACGATGCCATCCAAGTGAGAGGAAAGGAAAAACTCGTCCATGCCAACCTGCTGAAAGAATGTGAAAGAAGAGGTGTGTGGTGCAGGGTTTACCCTGTGGTTTGCGGATGAAGGAAGAGACCACCGATCGTCTTCAACATGCCCTGTGTTGCCCTACAACTTGAGGAGACTTGGAAAGATGTTACGAATGCTCAGAGTCTCATGCCAGGACAGAGGGATTCAGTCAGGGAACTGTTGCAGGGGAATAACAGGACGTTCCCTCAGACATACCTCTGCAGTGTAATCTGGGGACATGTCCCTTCAATGTGACTCAGGATGAGCCAGTATGGGTAAAAACAATACCCATTGCCCCATTCCCAGATGGAAACAATTAAATTGCTGTGGGACGCTCGAGTCGTGGTCATGGACGTTCATCCGTCGTTGGGCCGGAACGGTGATCTAGTTTTCTTCCACGGTCCACAAGCCGTTATGGTAACTACTTTCTCTTTTTTTCTTTTCATTACGATTGAAATTGGTAGATTTTCTGCTCTTTCCGTGTTTTGAACAGTCGCTTCAAAACTAAACCATACTTCATTTCAATAACACTTCGACAGGTGATCGTTATTGAGGTTAGAAATGTTTCGTTGTCAGTGCAAAAACATGTTGAAATTGTGACCAGTGTGTTGGCTGTGACGGACCGTTTCCCGTCCAGTAACAAATTTTCATGCAACCGGGCTAACCGGAAGGTAGTCGTCCGGAAGCCGTTTGAAAAGTTTACCTGACTGCTACTCACCTGCGCACCGTTAAAGCCGGGTGAGCTGAACCGGTTAGGCAGTCTCCGCAGTGATTCCGGCAACGCAGTTATCTAGATGGCCGAAGAGGGACTTAGCTGTATTTGGGTGGCAGTCAGGTATTTATCAATTTAATGTTTATTTTACTAGCAAACCGAAACCGTATTCCCGTTTAGGAGCGACTGAAACTTCCTCAGCTCACTTGTGAAGGATTTGTATTTTTGTTGTGTTCTGTAATCCTATGACTTGGTAGGGTAGCAAAACGAAATGCTGTCGGAAAACATGAATAGAATTGAATGTTAAAGGAAGTGGTCTTCAGAAAAAAAAAAAAGTTTATTCTGTGACTTAATTAGTTATGAACTTCATTATGAAAAAAAGGTTTGATTTGATGTGGTTTGCGAGAAGAGGGAGAGTTTTGATGCTATGGATAATAAGCTCCCAAAGTGAGCGACAGAGACTTGATATATGTATGTTTTGATTTTGATGTGGATGAGTATTTAATTCACTCTTGATATGAATATTGAATATATGTGTGTGTGGGTGAATAAGAGTGTGTGGAAATCTTTCCTTTACATGTATTGAAGTTGATGAATCTGTCGAAAAAAAAACAACTTTTGAAATGTGTGGTGACTATATGAAATGAAGTGAACATTCTTGTTATTATACAAGAAAAGAAATGAACATTTGTGACACGACGACAGACATTTATAGTTTAGAAAAGTAATGAAAAAGTAATCATTATAATGTGTAATGAATTGCATTCATGGTTTATTGAAGAGGGTCTAAGTGGGAATCTTTCCCCTATTTGGAAAACTAGACTCTGAAAGATTTATATTGAAGTCCTTTACTGTGTAGTGCTATGACTCCAGAAAAGGGAATGATGTGTTATTATTCCGGAAAAAGGAATATTGTAGTATTGAAGAAAGAATATGTTGATGTTTGTCTCAAGTTCTAGTGGAATATGATGTGGCTAATGAATATGAATGTAGTCGTGATTGCAATGAGTAGTAGCCATGATAATCAAGGTAGTAATCAGTTTCCCCCAGGTAGATGTGTTCCCTGAACTGAGGGGGACTGGCTGCTACTGTGTGAGGATCAAGGTTCGTAACTGTGTCTACCCCTTGTTCTCCGCCGTGTGTGTCGTCGGTGTGGAGAGGCCGGTCTGAGTGCCGACAAACTGCCCTACCTGTCACTGCGCTCGGGACCGACTACCCGTTGAGCCAGTGGGCTGGAGACGCCGCTGCTGCCGAGCCAGAGCGCCACTGCCGAGTTTTGAACCAGCGCCTGTTAACGAGGCCGTCGTTGCGTTCTGTGTTTCTGTGTGTGGGTGAGCCACAGCTCCTGTGTGAAACTGTCGCTTTGTCGCCGGCAGAGACGCCGTGAGTGTCTTATTGATTTTTTTTTTTTTTTTTTTTTTTGAGCCACAGCTCTGTGAAATTATGCAAGTCCTGTGTCAGACTTGACGCTGCAGACGTTAGCATCTTCATCTTCGTCGTCTCGTCGTCTTCGTCCTCTTCGTCGTTTCGTCGTCGTCGTCGCCGCCTTCATCGTCGTTGGAGCCAACGGAATAGATTGCAAATTATAAATAGATATATTGTGTATTATATATATATATATATATATATGTATATATATATATATATATGTGTGTGTGTGTGTGTGTGTGTGTGTGTGTGTGTGTGCGTGTGTGTGTGTGTGTGTGTGTGTTTGTGTGCACGCCTTGCAGTTGGCGTGCCAACTATTGATGTTCTTGCGATTATTATATGTTTGTCTGATGGCTCAGGCAGCATAAAACAAAAGAGTGTTGTCCTGTTGCCTGGCTGCTAATGTGCGGGTGAGTGGGTGTGTGTATGTAAATTGGAAAAGTCGTGCACGCATCCATAATTTCTGTGTGTGAGTCAGACATTTAGACACCTGCAGACACCACCCATTCCATCCGTAACATTGGCGAAATAATTCATTTCATGGCGTCAGGCTTTTAAATTATCAATGTTCGCTATATTATTAGCTACCTTGGGTGGGTTGCTTCGGGCGTTGCTTGTAACAAAGAGCAGAGCAGCTTGAGATTAAACTCGCCATTCAGTTTTTCGAATGGAATGGAGACACTGGGGTTGTTTTTTTCTTGGACTGTTTTGTCGTACTTGTCTCTCCCTTTTTTGCTGCCGTTTTCGTGCGTTTAGTCTTCTGTCATGAGTCGAATCACGGAACATTGGTAGCGAGTGTGCGGCATCACATTCAATCTGGGGAGTGAGGAGTCCTTCCTGTCGCTCCCCTACCTTCTGGCCCCGCTCGACTCGTACTTGTTTGTGTCAGGAGAGTGAATGGAGAATTATTATATTGATGCTGATTTGAATTATTGATTTCTTTGTCATCAATTAAATAAAAAAAAAAAAAGAAAAATTCAAACTACCTTCATAAAAGGGATAATGCTAATTGGACTGAACTATTGATTGAGGTCCCTCTATGGAGCTTCCCGAGTGTAGATGGTCTCCTGACGGTGGTTGAGAGATGTTAAAAGTTGTGGAAGGAGCAGGATGTGCTCCATTTTCTAATGACATCTTCGTTTTCTATGGTTGGTTAAGGAACCTTTACATATTATCAATTTTTTGTAAGCTTTTGACTACTGGAAGTTCTGGCCTCACTGACTGTTACCTCTACCCACTGACTTCTCCACTGCTATGCCTACCATGCCACACGCTTACACTGGTAACGACAGTCTAGGTGTTTAAACGCATTACAAAATACTGGTCTCCGCAATACGTTTTTTTCTTTTTGCATCTAATATCCCAAGAATACCTGTGGGGGTCAGCACAGAAGAGCCAGAGTAGCGCTGCCAGTAGCTGCCACCAGCATCTGGCGTAATTTGTGAAGCACCTTCTGCCCTGCCTTGACTCGACAGTCCAAGAGCACCCCCCCTGAGTTGAATCCTCTGAACCACCCCCGGAGCCAGTCGTCCACCAGGTCGGGTGTTGTGGACATTTAAAGGGACTGTTGGTTGTGTGTGGGGGTGAAAATGGCCTAAGCGCTGGAAAGTCTGGGATGCCTTAATTTCATATCTATTTATCTATGTATATAACTACATGTATATTGAATATATATATATATATTGAAAAAAAAAAAATATGATATATATATATATATATTATATGTGTGTGTGTGTGTGTGTGTGTGTGTGTGTGTGTGTGTGTGTGTGTGTGTGTGTGTTCATATGTGTGTATATATTCAATATATATATATATATATATATATATATAGAAGGTCTACACAATATAGAATTCGTTTGGCAGTCTTTAAAAACCCAATATATATATATATATATATATATATATATATATATATATATATTGATTTTGATTTTTGATTGTTTGGGTTTTTAAAGAGTGCCAAAAGAATTCTATGTTGTGTAGACCTTGTTATTGTATGTTATGTTTCTTTTCCTATTTGTCTTCTGTGGAGGTGGGTATTTTGAATAGTGGGCTAGGCTGGGACTTAATGGTTTTCCTGGGCATTCAAGAGGGACTTTTTGTCCGTTAGGAAGTCCCCTCTTACTTTCTATGGTCTCAGTCTAGACTCCTTCTTCTAACTTAGGGCCCTTCCCCACCAGGTCGTGTGAATGAGTGTATGTGTAATTATTTGAGAAGTAAAGTTGTGTATTGTCACTCTTACCTCGTGTGGTTTGATGGTGTGAACATTGGGGTGTTTGCTTTGCCGCACGCGCACACTACAGAACCCCAGTCAGGTTAGTTCCACACCTTGACACAGACAGGCAGACAGACAGACAGACGGACACACAGATGATATACGGACAGACAAAGGGGTGGAATAGGAGGAAGGTGAGCAGCAGGTGAAAAGGGGGGACAACGAAAAATTCATGGCAAAACAAACAAGACGGATTGAGATGTTGATTTTGGGTCTGGATTTCCCCCTTGATTCAACTGTTACTGTAATTAAACCACACACACACACACACACACACACACACACACACACACACACACGGCGCGCGCGCGCGCGCGCGCACACACACACACTTGTATGCATATATGTATGTCACACTCATGCACATATATACATGCATACAGTATTATCAAATAAAGAATGACCTTTGCCATACGTTTATTGGCCTATTATTGGCTATTACAAAGCGAGGTTAGAGGGAAAATGGTGGGCAGAATTTTCAGTGACAAACACATTTTGGGGTAGGGTGGGGATAGGGTGGAGCGTAGACAGTTGGGGGGGGGAGGGGGATTGCTGTCTCATCCTCGGTGTCCTTACAGTGGCATATTCCAATGCGGCCTATTCTAGTTTCTCGTACACTGCCATACCCAGCTTCATGTTGGTGCAGGTTCAGCGCAAGCAGTCCGCAAGTGGCTATCTGTGTAAGAGTGCAGGAAAGACTTGTTAGTAGCAGT
>JADBJO010013482.1:15000-17500 GCA_016801955.1 Conus betulinus | reverse complement strand
GTAGTTTGTGTCCCTTGTATGTTGGCTCAAAGCATGCACCACTGAACGCCACCAGTGCAGTGTCTCCTCTGGTGAGTTGCTTTAAGGCCACTGGACACTGCTGCTCCCTGTGGATTGCCAGTGCTGGGGGCTTTGGTGGGAAAAACCAGCCAGGTTGTAGCTGTGGACGGTGAGCCGGGATGAGAGACATGGGGGCAATGCCACTGAAGGGGCACGGAAAAACGAGACAGAAAGAAAGAAGAAAGAAAGAAAGAAAATAACGGAAGGAAGGAAGAAAGAATGAAATGAAGAATGAAAGAAAATAAAAAGGTAAACAAAGGACAAAGAAACAGTCACTTCTCTCTTCAGTTTAAAAGCAACATTTGGCTCAGGTGAAAAACTGAAACTACGGAATTCAACTGAAGAGAAGAGGGAAAAGATTGGAGGGGAGAAGATACAGATGATGATGATGATGATGATGATGATGATGATGATGATGATGATGATACCTTCAACCTGATACCTTCAAGTGCGAAATTTGGCTTGGATGAAAACAGAAACTACGGAATTCAATTGAAGAAAAGACGGAAGAGGTTGGAGGGGAGAAGAATACAGATGATGATGATGATGATGATGATGATGATGACGATGATGACGATGATGGTGATGCTGGTGGTTATGATGATGATGATGATGATGATGATGATGATGATGATGATGATACCTTCAATCTAGATGCAATATGTGGCTCGGGTGACAAACTAAAACTACAGAATTCAACTGAAGAGAAGAGGGAAGAGGTTGGAGGGGAGATGATGATGATGATGATGATGATGATGATGATGATGATGATGATGATGATAATGGAGATGGTGATGGTTGTTGTGGTGTGGTGGTGATGATGATGACAATAACTATGATTATAGGAGAATAAGGAGGAGTAGGAGTAGGAGGGGGAGATAGAGCAGGACCATCATCATCATCATCATCATCATCATCATCATTATATAATAATGATAATTATGATATAATGAAAACTGAAAAAGAACGTTAGCATAAAATCTTCTTTAAACGATCCATGATTACTATGATGATACTCATTATGTCAATGACAATATACTACTGATGATGAAATGAAGTAGAAAACAATAGCAATAGCTATAAAGGCATAGCAAATGGGAAAGATCGCTATATGAAATCTAAGAAATATACAAAGGCGTGGAAATGTGCATAACAATTCAGAACACAGAAATGGGATAGATTCACAATAAAGTACAAATACTGAAAAAACATAATGGTAATAATAATGCTTATGGTAGAATTATTAACAATAATGATAGCAATGATCATGATAATGATAATATTAACAGTAATAATGACGATAATAACAGTAATAGAAGTAGAAGAAGAGTAATTTTAACAACAATAATTTTACTGCGTTACTACTACTACTATTACTACTACAACTGATGCTACTACTAATACTATCACTAATGATTAAATAACACTAATATGACAATGGCGATAGTAGTAGCAGTAGTAGAAGCAGTAGCAGCAACAGCAGTAGTTGTTTGTAATAGTAGTAGCAGTAGCAATAACAGAAGCGGAAGTAGCAGTGGTAGTAGTAGTGGGACCGTTCATGCAGTTAGGAGACTGGCCTTCCCGCTGTCTTGCGCCACTGTCAGTTGTCTGCCCACATTAGCGTGATACCATGTGTCCACGGTTGGACAGCACAAAACCTCGCCAAGCCACAAAGGTAGACAACACAATGACTGACGACGGAAACGCTGCCGGTCGACTGAACTGACTACCCAACGACTGGCGCCGAACAGAATCATCATTTCTACCAGGTGACAACCAGTAGCAGAGAAGACAAGACCAAAAATGTTTTCAAGAAAATCCCCTTAGGAAGTAACGACAGCCCAGTTTCTCCATTGTGAACACAATAGCAGCACTCATGGACGACTTTTGATTTCAGTTAATTGCAATGTGGGGCGACTGAAGGTGGAAATGTAAACAAATCTTTAAAAAAAAAAAGTGTCATTCAAACAACATAGAAAAAGAATCACAAGACATAACACGATGCGTTTTGACCTCTTAGGTCTTCTTCTGGCAAGTAAACAAAACCCAGACAAAATACACAACACTCAAGACAAGGAAAATGAAGAATGAGCAATCACATATCTTGTCACTTATCTTCATTTTGGTTGTCCTGAGTGTTGTTCATTTTGCCTGAAGAAGATTTAAGAGGTCGAAACACGGTGTGTTTTGTCTGGTGATTCGTTTTTTACATGTTGTTTGGTGGAGATATTACATACATTTTTTTTAAAGATTTTTGTAAACTCAAGATTCAAGAGTAAAAGGGAGTATGTAAAAGTAACAGACTTGAAACAGTCTTCAACTGTTACTACAACGAATCAAACCTTTGTTCCTCGACAGTCCAGAAGGTTGACTGAAGTGAAGGACATGAACTGGTTCTAGAATCAGATCACACAGTGGCAAGATCCCAAGTTTGAAGTCT
>JADBJO010013482.1:0-10000 GCA_016801955.1 Conus betulinus | reverse complement strand
GTAAGGAAAACTAGAAACGAGCAGTCATATATTTTTCTACATTTGGTGCAAAATGGATAGAGTGCAGCCCTGTAATGCAGTCTCAGACCATTATAAAAATCTGTAGCATCATCTTCTTCTTTTTTCATCATCATTGAACAATATTAAAAAGAGTCTCAATTTTTGTAGCCCTTCATGCTGTCCTCTCACGGCGACCTCAGTTTCGATGTCCTCTTCTCGTCTATGGCCTTAGGCTCTGTTGGGTCATAGGTATCTGTGTCTTCATGGTGACTATCGATTGACGGACGTGGTTATGCCCCCTAGAAGGAGATCTCATTCGCGCTGGCTCTGTTACTTTTAACAATTATTGTCATCAGTATTGGGCTAGTAGGTTGTGTCCCTTGTATGTTGGCTCAAAGCATGCACCACTGAACGCCACCAATGCAGTGTCTCCTCTGGTGAGTTGCTTTAAGGCCACTGGACACTGCCTGCTCCCTGTGGATTGCCAGTGCTGGGGCTTTGGTGGGAAAAACCAGCCAGGTTGTAGCTGTGGACGGTGAGCCGGGATGAAAGACGTGGGGGCAATACCACTGAAGGGGCACGGAAGACGAGACAGACAGACAGAAAGAAAAAAAGAAAATAACGGAAGGAAGGAAGGAAAAGAATGAAATGAAGAATGACAGAAAATAAGAAAGGTTAATGAAGACACAGAAACATTTGACTCAGGTAAAAAACTAAAGCTACGGAATTCAACTGAAGACAAGAGGGAAAAGACTGGAGGGGAGATAATGATGATGATGAGGAGGAGGAGGAGGAGGAGGAGGAGGAGGAGGATACCTTCAACCTAAGTGCGAAATTTGGCTTGGGTGAAAAACTGAAACTACAGAATTCAACTAAAGAGAAGAGGGATTAGGCTGGAGGGGAGAAGATACATACAGATGATGATGATGATGATGATGATGACGATGATGGTGATGCTGGTGGTTATGATGATGATAATGATGACGATGATGATGATAATGATGATACCTTCAATCTCTAAGTGCAATATTTGGCTCGAGTGACAAGCTAAAACTACAGAATTCAACTGAAGAGAAGAGGGAAGAGGTTGGAGGGGAGATGATGATGATGATATGATGATGATGATGGTGATGGTGATGGTGATGGGGTGGTGGTGGTAATGATGATGATGATGACAGTAACTATAATTATAGGAGAATAAGGAGGAGTAGGAGGGGGAGACAGAGCAGTATCATCATCATCATCATCATCATCATAATGATAATAATAATATAATGAAAACTGCAAAAACGTTAGCATAAAATTTTTTAAAAGATCCATGATTATTATGATGATACTGATTATGACAATGACAATAATACTAATGATAAAATGAAGTAGAAAACAATAGCAATAACTATAAAGACATAGCAAATGGGAAAGATCGCTACATGAAATCTAAGAAATATGCAAAGGCGTAGAAATATGCATAACAATTCAGAAAACAGACGTGGGATGGATTCACAATAAGTACAAATATTGAAACAAATGATGCTAATATAATGCTTATGGTAAAAATATTAACAATAATGATAATAATAACAGTAATAATGATGATAACAACAATAATAGAAGAAGTAGAAGAAGAGTACTTTTAACAACAATAATTTTACTACGTTACTACTACTACTGTTACTACTTCCACTGCTGCTACTACTAGTGCTACTACTAATGCTATCACTAATGATGAAACATAATGTGACAAAGGTGATAGTAGAAGCAGTAGCAGTAGTAGTAGCTGTAGCAGCAGCAGCAGCTATAGTAGTTGTAATAGTAGTAGCAGTAGCAATAGCAGAAGTAGAGTAGTAGCAGTGGTAGTAGTAGTAGGACCGTTCATGCAGTCAGGAGACTCGCCTTCCTGTTGTCTTGCACCACTGTGAGTTGTCTGCCCACCTCAGCTTTATACCATCTGTCCACGGTTGGACAACACAAAACCTCGCCAAGCCACAAAGGTAGACAACACGACGACTGACGACGGAATCACTGCCGGTCGACTGGACTGCCTACCCAACGATTGGCGCCGAACAGAATCATCGTTTCTACCAGGGGACAACCAGTTGCAGAGAAGACAAGACCAAGAATATGTTTTCAAGAAAATCCCCTTAGGAAGTAACGACAGCCAAGTTTCTCCATTGTGAACACAATAGCAGCTCTCATGGACGACTTTTGATTTAAATTAGTTGCAAAGTGAGGCGACTGCAGGCGGAAATCTAAACAAATCTTTTTTTTTTTAAAAAAGTGTAGGTAATAACTCTGCCAAGCAACATAGAAAAAAAGAATCACAAGACATAACACGATGCGTTTTGACCTCTTAGGTCTTCTTCTGGCAAGTTAAACAAAACCCAGGACAAATTACACAACACTCAGGACAACTGAGCAATCACATATCTTGTCACTATCTTCATTTTGGTTGTCTTGAGTGTTGTTCATCTTTCCTGAAGAAGACTTAAGAGGTCGAAACACAGTGTGTTTGGTCTTGTGATTCGTTTTTCCATGTTGTTTGGCGGAGGTATTACAAACATTTTTTTTAAAGATTTTTGTAAATTTAAAATTCAAGAGTAAAAGGAAGTGTGTAAAAGTAATAGACTTGAAACAGTCTTTCAACTGTGTTACTACAACGAATCAAACCTTTGTTCCTCGACAGTCCAGAAGGTTGACTGAAGTGAAGGACATGAACTGGTTCTAGAATCAGATCCAGACAGAGGCAAGATCCCAAGTTTGAAGTCTGTGCTACTAGAGAATGACTTGCAAATCAGTCTTCATAAAATATGACTGTTTAAATGGTCCCACATTGGTAAGGTATCCTTTAAGTATAGCAATATTTATAGATCTCTCTCTCTCTCTCTCTCTCTCTCTCTCTCTCTCTCTCTCTCTCTCTCTCTCTCTCTCTCTCTACGTAACTGTAATCCTGATTACTTAGGGTCTGCGACATTAAAAAAATCGAGAAAAATCAATCCAGCAGAGAGAGAGAGAGAGAGAGAGAGAGAGAGAGAGAGAGAGAGAGAGAGAGAGAGAGAGAATACAAATATTTTAATGAGGATGAAATTGATAAGCTGAAATCTTCTTTACACTATCAGAGAGAGAGAGAGAGAGAGAGAGAGAGAGAGAGAGAGAAGAGAGAGAGAGAGAGAGAGAGAAAGTAAAAGACAAATTTACCTTTTGATGGGATCAAACCAGGGATTCATTGCACGTAACCTGTCATACTGCATGCGCTCTGCAGGTTGGTCTGCAGGTTGATCTGCAAAATTATTTGCAAAGATACTTCACTTAGCATTGTCATTAATGAGTGTGGTTATGGGGACGTGGAGATGGCGAAAGACACACTCCAATATCAGCTGGCGACCTCTCATTCCCATGTAAACCATTCGTTCACCACCATCACATATCTGCTGACCATCTCTTATTCCCATATATGCTCCCTTCGTCACTGATGTCACTCATCAGCTAGCCAGAAGGAAACGCTTCGTAAAGTGCCCAGAAAAGTAGATTTTTTTAGAATGTTTGGTGGTCACTCTTGTCAACTGGCACAGGAACTATGACGAAGATGAAGTAAATTTGCATGGGGCAAGTGAGGGGGGCGTTGGGTAGTATCAAAGAGAACAGACTGCAGGCAGCGTAATGGGGAAAGGGGGTGGGAGGCGGGGTTGAGAGGGGTCAGAGGCAGAGACGGAAAGTTGACTTAGATTGGTAATCTTGATTTCTGTTTGTAAGACAAAAAGGGAAAGGGAGAGGGGGGAGGGAGGAGAAAAAGGGGTTGTAGAGGATGGTGTGCCTGGCAATTGTCACGTCACAATGATACAACTCATCAATTTCACATCACATATTTTGCCCACCGGAAGTCACTTCTCCATCTTTTTCAACAACTCATATGCATGCACATTCTTTTAAAATTTGTTATGCTTTCTAGCTCTTGAGGCTGAAAATTTCAGAAGTTCATTTCCGAGAACATCACCTTGAAACTGAATGGCATGTGTTGTTTTGGTCACCATTTTCATGATTTATTGCACGGCTTATTAAAGTCTTTCGCGCAAAAGAGCTGCCAAGGGGAGTTAAATCTGCACAACCAACTTACAGAATTCTCAATAATTCAGAAAGTGGTCAGCTTTGAGTCTAATTTTTTTTTTAGCAATAGCAACAGCATTTCCTTCCGGACTAAGCTGACTGTTTCAATATATTCCACCTCATTCACAAACATGATCAAGTCAAGTCAAGTCAAGTAAACTTTATTATCTCAATTTGATAAATCAATTTGTGGTCACACATATTCACAGCAAATAAACAATAATTTAGCCACATTACCCATTTTCTCACATATGACATACATTCATATAGAGGAATTTGGATTTCAATTAAACATCTTCTCGGTTCATGAAATCAATGGACAGGGGAATAAAACTTTGTTTAAATCTGACACTTCTGCATTTAACCGATCGATATCTTCGTCCTGACTGAAGAAGGTCATACTGATTTGCAAGAATGTGGGTCTGGTCACACGTAATAATCTTCTTCGCTTTACAAACAACACGGCACCTGTATAGCCCACTCAGACTTTTTTGTCTCTCACCAACGATTTTTCCTCCCACGTTCACCACTTTCTCAAGCACATTTCTGCTCTTCACAGTCAACCCACCATACCAACACATAAATGAGAAAGTTAGAACAGATTCAAGAAGCATGAATAAAATGTCCGAAGAATGTCAGTATTCACATGAAATGATCGCAGCTTGCGAAGACAATATAATCTGGTTTGACATTTTTTTGTGGGCATACTCAACATGGGATTTAAAATTCAGCTTATTATCTATAAAAGTTCCTAAATATTTGTATGATTCAACACGTTCTACTTCAGCACCTTTGATAAAAAGTGGTGGTACAGCTTTTGGATTCTTTCTAAAATCAATCAACATTTCTTTCGTTTTTGTTACATTCAGATCAAGATAGTTATGATCGCACCAGTCAACAAATCTTTGAACCACCTTGAAGTAAACAGAATCAGAGTTGGAAAGATCCACAAGTGCTGAGTCATCTGAATATTTAATGTACAAAGTTGAATCACTTCCTGAACAATCATTTGTGTACAGAGTAAAAAGCACTGGTGATAAAACAGTACCCTGGGGTGCGCCAGTTGAAATGACTCTGGAAGACGAAACAACACTTTGATATCGAACAGACTGTGTCCTCTGTGTAAGAAAATCAATTATCCAAAGAATGAGCTTGTTACCCACATTTATGTTAATGAGTTTCTTTGCCATCAGATGTGGTTGTATGGTGTTGAATGCTGATGAGAAATCAATAAGAGAATGCGTACAAAGGAGGCAGGTTTTTCGAGGTGTGAAAAGCATGATGGAGAAGTGTGAGTGTGGCATCATCTGTTGATCTGTTCTGTTGGTATGCGAACTGAAACGGGTCTTGGTACTATGTAGTATCTTTTAAAACATAACCGAGGACAATTCTTTCAATACATTTCATTGTAACAGATGTGAGGGCAACTGGTCGGTAATCATTTAAACAGCTTGGGTTGCGTTTTTTGGGAACAGGACATACAGTGGCATTTTTCCATAAAACAGGAATTATACATTCTCTAAGTGACCAGGTAAACAAACGATTGTAAACATAGGAGAGCTGAGAAGTACACACCTTCAACAATTTTCCCACAGATATTATCAGGGCCCATGATACATTAGCATGATACATGAAACATGATACCTTTTGTAATTCTGCATCATACAGTATCAGTCCCTTATTCCCATATACAATACCTCATTCACCACCACCACCTACCTGTCTCTTCTTGCTATCTATCTGTCTATATGTATATTCAAATAAATATATATTTGTATTGCTTCATTCACCCCAGTCTCACCAGGCCACCTCTCATTCTCTTACAGACCACTTCATTCATGGTCATCATACACCCCTTTCATTTTTTATGAACCAACTGTCTCTTATTACCATATATGCTACCTTACTCACTGCCATCGTTCATTAGCTGACCATCTCTCATTTTCGTGATTATCTCCTTCACCACCATCAGCTAACTGTCACTTATTCCCACCTGTACTACTTCATTCACAACAATCATTCATCGACTACCCGTCTCTAAATCCCCTTAGACATCACCTCGTTGACAACAATCATTATTAGCGGCCCATCTCTTATTCCCTCATATATTAACTTATTCACCGCAATCAGTCCTGTCTTATTACCATATATACTGCTTCACTTACCACCATTTGTTCATTTCATTTTTATTTCTTTTTACCCCTTGACAGAGTGTGCACATATCAAGTGTATCCTCTGCTATCCACAGTTTGGTGGCTTTATCTTTTTTTTAGTCTTTGAGTCTGAGAGATTGCTTTCTGATAATACCTCACTGTGTGGCACCTTCCACCCCTCCCCATACGCCTCCCCCAACAACACATTTAGAACAATCATCCACTAAAAAAAAAATGATAATAAAAACACAAGGAGGGATAATGAACCAGTAGTAAGTAACCTGCGAGTCAGACAGATAGACAGACAGAAACAGATGAACAAGTTGAACATCTCACCTCCATCCAGCGGAAAAGCAGCAAGGGGAAACAGAAGCATACAGATGGTCAACAAGACTCCCAGTTTAGACATCATGAACTGCTACCGATCCTGAAACGGCAAGAAAAAAAAAGAATATTTAAATAAAGCAGTAAGTCCCTGCCAAACTACTTTTTATTTGTCTATATAGCAGTTCCTGTTTCAATGGCAGATGTTATACAATATCAGCATGAGCTAAAGGACCACTGGTTCCATCTTGTCAGTTTGCTTATTACTGACAAGTACAAAATTAGTATACGTGTTTGGTAAAGTAAGGCAACGTGGCGTGACCTCCTGAACAGGAGAACACACAAGGTGAGCCTTGGCTGATATTACATGATCGCGATGGATGACGTTCATCAAAGGTTATAGATGGTTTTGAACACACACACACACACACACACACACACAATATATATATATATATATATATATATATATATATATATATATATATATATATATATATAATATGATTAACTAGTAAGTTCCAAGAATTAGTACCGAGCACCATTCCAGCAACTTACAGAGCAGCTTGGTGTTGCAATGACTGCAAGAAATATTCAATTATAAACCAAGCTTGCTCTTATGTCTTAGATTGAAGAAATAGGGGGAGATAAGCATTCATATCTGCAGTGGTAGATAATTCTGCCTAACTAACAGGATGTGCTTGAGTGGGTGAATGGGGAATAATAAATGCTTCTCAAAATGAGCCTTCAGCAAGCTGATAGTCTCCAGGGGGAGACAATCTCCAATGGGGAGGAGACTCACTAACATATAACTCTTGGTCAGATACCGGTATTTTGGAACCTGAGAGTGACCGCGGAAAGTGGTAACTTGACTTCTCTGCCTTTTCAGTTTTAAGAAGAATGCTATCCCAGAAAAAGGCTGGTGTACAATACCGTAGTATGTTTGTTGAGTTTTCAAAAAGTCAACCAAAGGTGCCACCTAAGAAGCAAAACAAAATCATGAATGAACAAAACAAGCTACATTTTCTTGTGAAAAGAAGAAAATATAAAAAGATAACCTCTTAAGACACAAGTGCTGAGTGCTTATTTCCCCCCTATTTCTATATTTTTAGACATAAAAGCAAACTTTGTTTATAATTGAATATTTCTTGCAGTCATTGCAACACCAAGCTGCTCTGTAAGTTGCTGGAATGGTGCTCGGTACTTATTCTTGAAATTTACTAGTTTATTGTAATTTAGTCCCTTGTGGATTCATTCCAAGAACTGGCCCTCAGCACTTGTGTCTTAAGAGGTTATCTTTTTATATTTTCTACTTTTTCTACAAAAGTAATTGGTAATGAACAAAAAAGGGTATGTTTGGTGACATTTATTGAACAGAATCTCCTACTGCTTTTATTATGCACTCAGCGTCTACAAAAGTACTTTTTGTCATCACAAAGAAGAAGACTGATGATTAAAACAAGAAATAAAACAACAACACAACAACAACAAAATACAGAAAAAAAAAAATTTGCAACTGTTCACATCATGAATGATTTTTAGTACTGCTACTACTACCACCATTACAACTACTACATATTTTTCAACTTTTGATTGTTTCCGATTTGTTACATACTGCTCTATCAATCATGTACAAAAGAAAGGGATAATGAATTGAAAGGGTACGTTCGGTGACATTTATTGAAAAATAGTTCCTTCTGCTTTTATTATGCACTCCATGTGTAGGAAACTACTTTTTTACCACCACACAGAAACCAACGTACAATCAAAACAGTAAATGAAATGAACAAAAATAACCACACACACACACACACACACACACACACACACACACACACACACACACACACACACGTTTACTAAGTATTAGAACTGTTCGTAACAACGGCAATAATCCCTCTTTTAATAGCATATGTATTTGTACAACCACAAACAACTACTACTATTACATTTTCCTCCTCCTCCTTCCTTCTTCTTCTTTGCCTTCTTCTTCTTCTGCTACGACTAATTGAATCAACGCGAAGCAAATCATCATCTTTATTCGAAGCCCATATTCAGAGAGTACTGGGCGCCGCAACCTGTCCAGGGGCTGTACGTGTGTGTACCCAGGTTTTTTGCATGCTTTTTTTGTGTGTTCCTAGATTTTACCTCAGTGAATTGTTTTCAATGGACAAAGCCTGGATATTGTTTATACCTTTTTAGTTTTGTGATTGCAGTTGTTTGATGAAGCCCCAATACAGGGCGAAAAAATTACGAAACGTAAATGTTACAATGCAGCCCAGTTCAAGACTTACGATTTCTTTTAAGTTTATGCTGACTATTGTGAGCATTGTCGGCTTATATATATATATATATATATATATATATATATATATATATATATATATATATATATATATATATGTGTGTGTGTGTGTGTGTGTGTGTGTGTGTGTGTGTGTACAGTTTGTTACACGCACACGCATACACACACACGCGCGCGCGCGCGCGCGCACGCGCGCACGCACACACACACACACACACACACACACACACACACATTGTGTATCCTTTGTTTTCCGATTTATAAATACTGCCGTCAATGCTCTTTTGTTCAATGGTTCCTTTCGGTGTGAGTGGTAAACGCTACAGAGCGAAAGTGACAGCACACCAAACATTAGAGCATAAATAAACTCAGATGCCTTGTATCGATCTCGAAAAAAACTAAAACAGCAAGTGAATGTCCATCGGTAATGAAACACACAGACAATGCATGATGTGCGAGACTTTGATGAAAAAAGAAAAAGTGTGTGTGTGTGTGTGTGTGGGGGGGGGGGGGGGGGGGGGGGGGGGGGGGGGGGGGAGGCCCCCCAAAAAAAAGGACCATCTTTACACAAAAAAAAAGAAAAAAAGAAAAGAAAAGGAAAAAAAAAAGACGAAAAACTGTAAAGATGGGGGTGGTGGAGGGTTATGGTGGTGATTTTTTTAAAGCACAAATCCAACAGTATTAAATCAGTCGGTGGTGATTTTTTTTTTTTTGTTTTTTTTTTTTTTGTTTTTTTTGAGCACAAATCTAACAGTACCGAATCAGCTGGTGGTGACTCTCATATCGCCCTGTTCCGAAGTCAAAGAAATTAGTTCAGTGGGGCATTTAACCTCTCTTGAATTTTAAGGTTCAGTCAAAAGCCTGCTTCTTGTCGCTGAAACCTCTCTAGTCTCCTGATACACAGTGTTGTGTACAGTCACACACCTCTGAACTGGTAGTCCAGCATGGGTTGGACCTGCCTAATCTTAAAACGTAGATGCAATAACTCCGCCAAGCACATAGACAAACGAATCACAAGACAAAACATGACACGTTTCGACCTCTTAGGCATTCTTCAGGCAAGATAGACAACACTCAGAAACACGAAAATCAAGAACGAGCAATCACTGATTTTTTT
>JADBJO010013481.1:37630-52262 GCA_016801955.1 Conus betulinus | reverse complement strand
GGCCTGGATTACAAAGCAACCCCCAAGTGTCTCCTCAACCCAACTAGTTGGTCAAAGACACAAAGGCTCGTCTTATTTACCCTACAGGTTGTTCAAGCGATCAGAGGTGCCGTATTTACCCAACAGGTTGTCCTGGCAGGGACACACAAGTGCTGTCTGTTAATCTGACAGGCCTGTCTAAGGACCAAAAAGCTGTCTGTTAAGACAACAGGCTGCCTAAGGACACAGAGGCTGTCTCTCACCCAACAGGCTGTCTAAGGGACACAAAAAACACTGTCTGTTAAGCCAACAGGCCTAAGGACACAAAAGCTGTCTGTTGAGCTAACAGGCTGTTCAAGGACACAAGGCTGTCTGGTTAACCTAACAAGCTGTCTAAGCCACACAAAGGCTGTCTGTTAACCCAACAGATTGCCTAAGGACAAAAAGCTGTCTGTAACTAACCCAACAATGTGACCATAAATCCACTCACACAGACAAGCCGTGTTCACCAGCAGCGTCAACCCAAAACTATCACTGGAGTGCATATAACATTCTTCTCTATCCACTTTCTCATAAAGCTGCTTTTTGCATAATCTCTTCGCTTGAGGCGAGGGGTCTCCCCCCTCCTAAAACAGCCAGGGCTGCTGTGCGCATAATGGTGAATGCTTAAAATGGAGGAGGTCACGTTGTCCAGCGTATTTCCTGTCCGTCTTGTTCGTTCCTTACTTGTTCTTCTTTTTTTAATTATCTAAGATTGTCTCGCTTTTATTTCGCTGTTTTTAAAGCAAATATCATGAACCATAGTTCTGGAAATAAGCTTCGGATTATTCTCAAAAAAAGCAATAGATGCTCACCCCTCTGTCTATCTCTGTTCTGTCTTCCTCTCGTGATTTCTAGTCTTCTCTCTCTCTCTCTCTCTCTCTCTCTCTCTCTCTCTCTCTCTCTCTCTCTCTCTCTCATCACAAACAAAAATATGTTATACGTGTTACACTTTTTTTTTCAATGAAAAGGCTTTTAAGAGAGACGACACATTCACTGAATGGATTAAAAATAATGCTACATCTTTTAAGACTCGACTAATTATCATTGTTTGCTTGGGGAGGTGGAGAGTTAAGGGAAGCACGATGACCCAAGACGGATGGACCAAGGAATTTCAAAACTATCATGCTTTACATGAGTATATGTACAGGTTGCTCATTTTTTGTACACAGCTTTCCTTTTGTTGATCATTTTCTTGGGGGGGGGGGGGGGGGGGGGGGTCTCCTTTTTTCTTTTCTTTTTTCGGGTGGGGTAGGGGCGGGATGGTGGGGGAGGGGGTGTTGCCTGATGCCGTTGTAGCAGCGTGCCTATGTGCATAGCTGTGTAAAAGTTCGGATGTGAATGTGCTACAGAAAAAGTCTTTCGGGGGGCAGCACGATTAGGGTTTTCTTTTTTTTTTTCTTCCGCTTCATTGCTCCAGTTGTTGTTGTTGTTGTTGTTTTCCTTGGCGGTTCGGTTTACTTGTCAGTATGGTCATGTGTCGATACGTTGGCCTGACCCTTGTCAGTGTTCTCTCTCGGTATGAGTAGTCAAGTCAACATAGCATCTTGGAATGGTCATGGTTAGGCCAACCCACAAAAATGAAGAGACATGTTTGATTTTCTGAAAACAAAAAATCACATTCGATATATTTCTTGCAGGATGTTCATTTCCAACCGAAATTAGAAAAACTGTTTTCGCGCAGAATGGGCTTAGGTGTGTGTGTGTGGGTGTGTGTGTGTGTGTGTGTGGTGTGTGTGTGTGTGTGTGTGTGTGTGTGTGTGTGTGTGTGTGTGTGTGTGTGTGTGTGTGTGTGTGTGCGTGCGTGCGTATGTGTGTACGTGTGTGTGGTGTGTATGTGTGTGTGTGTGTGGTGTGTGTGTGTGTGTGTGTGTGTGTGTGTGTGTGTGGGTGTGTTGTGTGTGTGTGTGTGTGTTGTGTGTGTGTAGTGTGTGTGCGGTGTTGTGTGTGCGTGTGTGCATGCGTGCGTGCGTGCGTGTGTGTGTGTGTGTGTGTGTGTGTGTGTGTGTGTGTGTGTGAGAGAGAGAGAGAGGAGAGAGGAGAGGAGAGAGAGAGAGAGAGAGAGAGAGACTACACGGCGAAAAATCAAACGATTCTACATTGTAAGAACAACCAGCACTGTAAAGTTTAAAAAAGAAAGACAATGGTATGTTAGGGACCAGAAAGACATAGCAGTTTAAGAACCAAAAGACAAAGCATTTTTTTATATGAAAAAAGACTGCATCGTAAAGATGCAAAACATTGCATTGTAAGGAACAAAAGCCATAACATTGTAAATTCAGCATTGTGAGGACCGAAACGTATAGCACAATAAAGACTTTAAAAGATTGCTTCGTAAAGTCTAAGAGACATTTGTATTGCAAAGGCCAAAAAGACGTTGTATTGTAAAGACAAAAAGGCATTGTTTGAAAAAAGCATTGCATCTTAGAGACCAAAAGACACAGCGTTTTAAAACCCAAAAGATACTGCATCGTAAAGATCAAAAAGATTTCGTATTCTAAATCACAAAAGAAAAGAATGTACAGACCAAAAGACCTGACGTTGTAAGAACCAAATGACAAAGCATTGTAAGGACCAAATTTACATAGTACTGTAAGAACCAGATGACATAGTATTGTAAGGACCAAATGACATAGCATTGTAAGGACCAAATGACATAGCATTGTAAGGACCAAATTACATACTATTGTAAGGACCAAATGACATAGTATTGTAAGGACCAAATGACATAGTACTGTAAGGACCAAACGACATAGCATTCCAAGGACCAAATGACATAGTATTGTAAGGACCAGATGACATAGTACTGTAAGGACCAAATGACATAGCATTCCAAGGACCCAAATGACATAGCATTGTAAGAGTATTGTAAGGACCAAATGACATAGTATTGTGATGACCAATGACATAGTACTGTAAGGACCAAATGACATAGTATTGTAAGGACAGAATAACATAGTTCTGTAAGGACCAAAATGACATAGTACTGTAAGAACCAAATGACACAGTATTGTAAGGACCAAATGACATAGTATTGCAAGGACCAATGACATAGTCCTGTAAAGACCAAATGACATAGTAATGTAAGGACCAAAATGACATAGTATTATATGGACCAAATGACAGTATTGTAAGAAGTGAGGACCAAAATGACATAGCATTATAAGGACCAAATGACAGTATTGTAAGGACCAAATGACATAGTATTGTAAGGACCAAATTACATAGTATTATAAGGACCAAATGACATAGTATTATAAGGACCAATCGACAGTATTGTAAGGACCAAGTGACATAGTATTGTAAGGACCAAATTATTACCAAATGACAAAGTATTATAAGGACCAATCGACAGTATTGTAAGGACCAAATGACATAGTATTGTAAAGACCAATTACATAGTATTACAAGCACCAATTTACATAGTATTATAAGGACCAAATGACATAGTATTATAAGGACCAAATGACAGTATTGTAAGGACCAAATGACATAATACTGTAAGGACCAAATGACATAGTATTGTAAGGACCAAATGACATAGTACTGTAAGAACCAAATGATATATTATTGTAAGGCCCAAATGACATAGTACTGTAAGGACCAACTGACATAATTCTGTAAGGACCAAATGACATAGTCCTGTAAGGACCAAATAACACAGTATTGTAAGGATCAAATGACATAGTATTATAAGGACCAGATGACAGTACTGTAAGGACCAAATGACATAGTATTGTAAGGACCAAATGACACAGTATTGTAAGAACCAAATGACATAGTACTGTAAGGACCAAATGACATAGTATTATAAGGACCAAACGACAGTATTGTAAGGACCAAATTACATAGTATTGTAAGGACCAAATGGCATAGTACTGTAAGGACCAAATGACATAGTATTATAAGGACCAAATGACAGTATTGTACGGACCAAATGACATAGTATTATAAGGACCAGATGACAGTATTGTAAGAACCAAATGACATAGTATTGTAAGGACCAAATGACACAATATTGAAAGGACCAAATGACATAGTACTGTAAGGACTAAATGACATAGTATTATAGGGACCAAATGACATAGTATTGTAAGGACCAAATGACATAGTGTTGTAAGGACCAAATGACATAGTATTGTAAGGACCAAATGACATATTATTGTAAGGACCAAATGACACAGTATTATAAGGACCAAATGACATAGTAGTGTAAGGACCAAATGACATAGCCTTGTAAGGACCAAATGACGAAGTACTGTAAGGACCAAATGACATAGTATTATAGGGACCAAATGACAGTATTTTAAGGACCAAATGACAGTATTGTAAGGACCAGATGACATAGTATTGTAAGGACCAAATGACATAGCAATATAAGGACCAAATGACATAGTAATATAAGGACCAAATGACATAGTATTATAGGGACCAAATGACAGTATTTTAAGGACCAAATGACAGTATTGTAAGGACCAGATGACATAGTATTGTAAGGACCAAATGACATAGTAATATAAGGACCAAATGACATAGTAATATAAGGACCAAATGACACAGTTTTATAAGGACCAAATGACATAGTGATGTAAGGACCAAATGACATAGCCTTGTAAGGACCAAATGACATAGTCTTGTAAGGACCAAATGACATATAGTCTTGTAAGGACCAAATGACATGACATAGTAGTGTAAGGACCAAATGACATAGTATTATAAGGACCACATGGCATAGTCTTGTAAGGACCAAAATGGCATAGTCTTGTGTAAGGACCGAATGGCATAGTTTTTGTAAGGACCAAATGACATAGTCTTGTAAGGACCAAATGGCATGTAGTTTATAAGGACCAATGGCATAGTTTTTTGTAAGGACCAATGGCATAGTCTTGTAAGGACCAAATGACATAGTCTTGTAAGGACCAAATGACATAGTATTGTAAGGACCAAATGGCATAGTCTTGTAAGGACCAAATGACATAGTCTTGTAAGGACCAAATGACATAGTCTTGTAAGGACCAAATGACATTGTAAGGAGCAAAAAAATCCTGGTCTAGTGGTCGTTGCAAGTACGATATAACGTGAACCAAGTGACCCGATGGAGCGTTACATCAATATTTCTTACACATAAGCATCGTTGAAAAGCATCAGGTGATGTGAGGATGTTTCGTTGTCAGCAAGCTTTGTTGCCGACCAGACAGTATTGTGACGATCGTCTCGTACTGCATTGTACGTAGGCCGAAGCTGTTTGTTGATCAGCTTGGCCAAATCCGGCTGTCTATCTCTATCGCCAGTGTTTGCATGGAAGAAGGTGAAATTAATTTGGTTTGCACAGACGGACGAAGCCAAATCACAACGGCACGGCTAACCTGCGTATCGAATTCCCTTTTTGTCGTGCTTTTTGCTTTTGAGTATCAGTTCCTAAAGCATCATCGTCGCCTTCTTGTCGAAAAACTAGACGTGTTCTCTTCTCTGTCTCTCTGTCCCTCTCTCTCTCTCTCTCTCTCTCTCTCTCTGTGTGTGTGTGTGTGTGTGTGTGTGTGTGTGTGTGTGTGCGCGCGCGCGCGCGCGCGCGCACGTGCGTGCGCGCGCGCGTGCGTGCGTGGTGCGTTGTGTGTGAATATGTATGTGTTTAGCCGTCATTCTATCTGCAAATTTAAAAAAAGAAACACTCCGAAGAAAGCAAAAAAAAAAAAAAAAAAGAAAACTTCACTGCAACTTTTCCTCTGACAATACCGAAAGCAGCAGTCTGCCCCTTTTCGTTTTAGAATTTCAAACCGGCTCTTCAGATTTGAACTGAATGGTTCTGTTCCTGGCCTTAAGGACATTCACGTTTGAACTTTTCAGACTTGGAAACAATTTCCTGAAAAGTTGTTTCCACATGACTTTAAAAGTCTACAATGATACATTGACTACAGGATTTTCTCTGCCCTTGGAGAGAAAGCCTTAGGTCATGAATAGTCTGAGTGCATGAGGTCATGAATAGTCTGAGTGCATGAGGTCATGAGTAGTCTGAGTGCATGAGGTCATGAATAGTCTGAGTGCATGAGGTCATGAATAGTCTGAGTGCATGAGGTCATGAATAGTCTGAGTGCATGCGTACGAGAATACGCTGTCCATGTAAGGAAACTGCGTCGGAAAAGAAAACACGAAACACAAGTTTTCTTGCATTCAAACAAACCAACAGACACCACACCGATTTGGCAGTACAACATCCATCCATAATCTCTAAGTTTTATACTTTTGTTTTCAAATGACAAATCAACTTTACATGCCACCGACCTGTATAACGCATCTATTAATTAAGTACTCAAGAGGGTACCAAGCGGAAATCTTTCCGAGCAGTTTTTCCTTTTCTTTAATTATTAAAAACAAGAAACGTCAACGAAAAAGTACGTCAACATACTTGGGACGTGACAGAGGAAATTTGTGTATGCTTGATTTCCAAAACGG
Source organism: Conus betulinus (assembly GCA_016801955.1). Taxonomy (NCBI): domain Eukaryota; kingdom Metazoa; phylum Mollusca; class Gastropoda; order Neogastropoda; family Conidae; genus Conus; species Conus betulinus. The sequence goes on along the minus strand of JADBJO010013481.1, from coordinate 45,794 downwards.
TTTCACGCAAAAGAAATCTGTGTGGTATATCACGTTCTGGCGCACTGATAAACTTCACAAACAGGTGGTTGTGTGGTTCAACACACTGTGAACTGCCTCAGGAAACAGGTGGTTGTATGGGTCAACACACTGTGGACTGCCTCAGGAAAACAGGTGGTTGTATGGGTCAACACACTATGGACTGCCTCAGGAAACAGGTGGTTGTATGGGTCAACACACTGTGGACTGCCTCAGGAAACAGGTGGTTGTATGGGTCAACACACTGTGGACTGCCTCAGGAAACAAGTGGCTGTGTGTTAGCCATTAGCATTAGCCAAGGGGAGGTACACATGGAGACACAACCAAGTGCTTAAGGAGTTCACACATGCAGTTAGCACCGCCTCAGGAAACACATCGCCATCAGAAGTTCCAGCAACGACGTTTTACGTGTCAGGAAACCACCAGTCATGATCTGGGACAGTGGTGATATCAAGAACATTGAAGCAGGGTTCACTTGATGGAGTAGTAGATGACTTGGAATGCACAGCACATCTTGCAGAAATGAGAAAACCATCCAGAGATCATCAGGAAGAGTGGCCTAAGATCGGATGTTGTTCTCCACTCAGGGTCAGTAAAGCAAGTGATTCTGATCGAACTCATTGTACCATACGACAGCGAGATGGAGCGAGCTCACATTTGCAGGACTGAGAAATAAGGTAGCTCAGGAAACAGCTTGAAGGATTCTGGCCTTGAAGCCAAAGTCCTGGCCATAGAGGTTGGACCAAGGGGATATGTGGGTTCATCGGCCTGTGATCTCCTGGAGTAGCTTGGATATTCCAGTAAGAGGAGGACCAGAACTCCGAAGCCAATGGCAGAGGCAGCGGAAGAGTTCCAGCTGGATCTGGTCGAGGAAGGACAAAAGTGATCTTAAAGTTTAAATTTCTAAACTTCGAACAGGAGTACGATAGCGATATGGATAAGATTTTCGTGCTGAAAAAGGCATGCCTTGAGACTCCAGCCCATCGAAACCTTGCGGGTTTGAATTCCTGCAGCGACAGATTAAAAAAGAAAAAGACTGCCAGCAGAAAGGTATAGGAGTCACGACCTAGATGCGGCTTGGTCCCCTTAGGGTGTAAGGAGTTCAGTGCCGAAACACTTGTCTGAATATACGTGTCTTCTCTAAAGATCTGCACTCTAGCTCTCCCTAGAGTTTCTTCCTACCTTTGCGCATTTAGAATGCAGAACGGGGGAGGGGGACTTCTTTTATGTACCACAGAAAAATTGCGCTTTTAAATCTCATTTCGTCCACAGTGGCGTAGAAAAGTTGTGTATAGATTCACTGTTAACGTTTGTTCCTGGAGTCTTGCCCTTGCTTTTTTTTTTTTTTTTTTTTTTTGGGGGGGGGGGGGGGGGGGGATCTGCAGCTTCCCTCAATTTTCCAACGCCCTCATCTGAAGGGACGTGTTGCTGTGTCGACAGGCATCACCACCCCCCTACTCCCGGACGCGGACAAGAGGATCGGACGAGGGGCGGTAACAACTAGCGTACAGGCCCAGGGGAAAATGGATCTTAACCCAAACAGCGCTTGGCCAGGTAAGGTGGCTGGCAACAGAAATCCTAACCACTTTTTCAACTTTGATGGAATCTATGAAAAAAAAAAAAACTTTAAGCCCAAGCCCACCTGACCCGTTGCTGCTGTAGGTCTTCAACGATCTCTAAGGGCCACACATTCCACAGGCTCACACATGTATGTGTCTACACTGACTACAGAGTCGAGGTGTGCGCCCCATGAAATCCTTTCAAAAATGCCATTACGCACAGCGCGACTGGTTTTATAGTTGTTGTTTTTTTTTTTTTTTTTAACAGCAAAAAAAAAAAACATTTTTAAAGAAGGAAAGAACAGAACAAAGCATGGGCAAGAAATGTCATAAAACTTATGTAAAAACTGATTAAGCAGGCTTTCCATGTCTGACACCCTAATCATTTCTATTTGGAAAACCCGGAAAAGATTTGGCACATCTCACCCTATTTTATCCTCCGGTAGCTCTGACCAGCTACCTGTGTACTTTGGTTGGAAACTGATGCGGAAGCTGGAAACTGATGGCCCTAGAACAGTGCGGTCTGGACAAATACCATTTTACGGTGGCCTATTAATTCCGTCTAGGAACTGCTAACCGCAATTCTGTTTATCAACAAACCGCAGGCGTTGACTTGGAGACAGCCTTTGACTTCATCAGCAAATCTCGTTTTTTCATGGGTTTTACCATGTTTCTGACTTCCGCGAGCAGGGATTCGGAGTCTTCTCTGCTAATTAATGACTTTACACTCGGCGCAATATGGACCACCAACAAATTCGAGCAACGCCGACCCCCGCTTTTGTGTTGATAAGATCCAACAGGCCCAAGCAAAATGGCTTTTCTTCGTCATGCATTAAAATTCAGCGTATCCACTCAAAGAATTTTCGACAGCACTTTGCCGACACCGAACTTTGGCTGGAATTATTCATCACTCCAGCTTTGAGAGAAATCATATTTCTTGCAGCTTTCGATCTAAAACTCAACTTTGATAGCCACATTTTAATCTGCTGCAAACTTGACAACGGATGTTCCATTTCTGGTTTTGCAAAACCTTCTAATTGCCAAACTCTCTATCCGATATACTATCAAGGGCTTTGATTCAGCCTGGGTACATTCCCTACTACCCCTGTATATATAGTTTGTATGTAGAGGCCGGAGAATTATCCCTCTCCAGCCATACACTAAACCTCACTGTAAGAAATTGTACATATTTGTTCTCTGAACCAAAGAACCCTAACTGCTTTTCACCTAAAGTTCCAAAAAGAAATTAAAACAAGATCTCAGGTTTCTTCCGACCTGAAGAATACTTATCCTTCTCCATGAACTAAACGTTGATATTGGGCTTGGAGTCGTTTGTGACGTTTCGAGATTTCTAGGCCCGTGAGCCTTTTTTTAAAACCGGACATCCGTTTTAATATCACTGTTTCTCTGTGGGATTCCACAAGCTCTCTGAGATTCATGAGCTCTCTTGCTCTACTTTGCTCAAAATTTCCATCCTTTAAACCACGATTTAACAACCATTCTGAGTCTGAAGAAGGATTTTTTCTGCTTTTTACTAAACTGCTCCTATTGAAAAAGATTCAAGACTTTTCTTCAGACAGCTCCATCTCCACTGGTGAAATCACAACTTTGATGCTGGCACTCCAGATGGTCTATCAGTCTGGACAAAAGAAGTTTCTTATCCTCTCTCACTCTCTCTTTCTGCTTTGGAGGCATAGTTGGTTGTAACCTCAACTACCCTGAACACCTCTCCGAACTCGAATGGTTACAACATTATCCTCCTTCGGGTTTCCGGGGGCATGTTGGCATTCGACAAATCAAGGGCCAGTCATCTTGCCAAGAATTCCACAAATAAAAGATCGTCCAGATCATCTATCCCACACAGATACCGACATCCGAAGCTCATAGTTATATCAAAGACCTCGGACATGAGGACTGGAACATTCAAGCAGATACTAAACTTTTTTTTTATAAGATTCATCAAAACCTGAAAGACTTCATGCCATCTGCCAAAGGTAACCAGACAGAGAGTTTGTGCCAGGTCCTTCCAAACCTTAAACAGTAGGTACCGTCTGCCACTGCTGTTCACAGAAGTAATGTTATGCTGATTATACACAGGCCACACCTGTTATATGATCTCACGTGCTTTGAAAGGTGAGGAGGTTGTATGCTAATGCTAGGTGATCAGCACTCACAGGAACATGGTCATGTAAAGTATGCACTCACGGGAACATGATCATGTAAATTATGCACTCACAGGAACATGATCATGTAAAGTATGCTCTCACAAGAACATGTGTATGCATTCACAGGAACATGATCATGTAAAGTATGCACTCACAGGAACATGATCATGTAAAGTATGCACTCACAGGAACATGATCATGTAAAGTATGCATTCACAGGAACATGGTCATGTAAAGTATGCACTCACAGGAACATGGTCATGTAAAGTATGCGCTCACAGGAACATGACCATGCAAAGTATGCACTCACAGGAACATGATCATGTAAAGTATGCACTCACAGGAACATGATCATGTAAAGTATCTGGATTCACATGTCTATCAGACGTGACTGCTGTACAGCAGATTCCATGCAAACCTTGTGCGGTAATGTTTTACCAGATGTGATTATCAAGTCCTAAAACAGATAAATGTTTTAAATTCGATTTTATATTTTGTAGAGGACAAAATCAATTTCCTACGCCGTTCTCTCTCTCTCTCTCTCTCTCTCTCTCTCTCTCTCTCTCTCTCTCTCTCTCTCCTCTCTCTCTCTCTCTCTCTCTCTCTCTCTCTCTCTCTCTCTCTCTCTCTCTCTCTCTCTCTCTCTCGGCTTCGGCTTTGGCCTAAAATGTCCATCCTTGTGTATTAAAGATCAATCAATCAATCAATCAATCAATCAATCAATCAATCAACCTCTCTCTCTCTCTCTCTCTCTCTCTCTCTCTCTCTCTCTCGCTCTCTCTCTCTCTCTTCTTTCATGTTTCTCATCTGCGTATACGGAAACTATTTTGATGTGGTAACAACCCTGATATGGCGCCCAACAGACTGCTGAGCCATTAGCAACATGAAAGACGATTTGCTTAATGGCATTATAGGCTTTTAGCTGTTGTGAAACTCATCAGGATCAAGTACAAGGAAATGACTCTTTATTGTATGATCTGATCGTTTCGAATTGAAAAGGGGAGCTGTTGATCTGTTGCCGAGCTGTAGATGCTATCATTTTCTGTCTGCTTTAAACAACAAACAGAGGAGACAGGGGGGCACATAGGACAGGTAATACTGTCGCCGTGGAACTGTATCGCAGCGATAGCATTTCACGTGAAATATTGTTGCAGCGACGTTATTTTCTAGAAAAAAATTGTCGAGCGACAACTTTTCACGAAAAATGTCCTATAGAATACTGTAGCTATCCATAAAATACTGTCGCTCGAAATTTTGCGACAGTTTTTTTGCGACAAGACACTGTGAAATGTTGTAGTCAGTGAATGCTGTCGCTTGCGACACATTTTCACGTGAAATCTTACTGCTAGAGTTAACATTTCCTGTGAAATATGGTCGTAGCGTTAATATTTCACGACGATTTTTTCTGCAAAGTGGAAAACCGTCGCTGCGGTTGAGCGTCAAAAAATCATAGAAAATAATGCAGCCTGCCTTGGAATAAAAAGTTGTCGCAAGTGATTTTTTTTTTTTTATCATAAATGTTTTTGCCGAAAGTCAAATTTCCATTCGTGTGTGTGTGTGTGTGTGTGTGCGTGTGTGTGTGTGTGTGTGTGTGTGTGTGTGTGTGTGTGTGTGTGTGTGTGTGTGTGTGTGTGTGTGTTGTGTTGTCAGTACAACACTATGTTAATCTGACAGTAAATGGTTTCAGTCAGTCAGTCAGTGTGTGTGTGTGTGTGTGTGTGTGTGTGTGTGTGTGTGTGTGTGTGTGTGTGTGTGTGTGTGTGTGTGTGTGTGTGTGTGTGTGTGTGTGTGTGCGTGCGTTTGTGAACACACGCACGCGCGCGCGCGAGCGTGTGTGTGTGTGTGTGTGTGTGTGTGTGTGTGTGTGTGTGTGTGTGTGTGTGTGTGTGTGTGTGTGTGTGTGTGTGTGTGTGTGCTGTGAAATGTGACGTTTTTATCAATATCATAGGCCTAGGACATCAACACAACGACAGTAGGGGAAGATTGGGTAAGTTAGAACCCCTAAGAAATGCAGCCCTACCTCCTTCACTAATTTTACTTCACTCAAGGTTAATTATTTGTAAAGCTTACATAAGAGCTTCATACAGTACAACATCAAATGGCTATCTTTATTTCAAAAAGTTCTATATAAGAAATCATAAAATTATAAGAAAAGGAATAACCACTTTAGAAATCATTTCGGGTTAAATGGACCAGGGAGTGGTAACTATTGGGCCACGGGCCTATATTAATCGACACGCATTATTCATAATCCCAAACCAATATTGTTTGTCTGTTGGCCATGTAAGATGTGTGAGCTTGTTCGATAATCCGTTTAAAGGCACCGGAGTTTTCAAACATATTCATAAACTAAACTTAAAGAGTAAATGATTATCCTTAATTGTCAGAACAGAAACACAAAAATAATAGAGTCTAAAAGCTAATACAAGCCAAATTGCAGAACAGACAGTTTCAGCTATCTTGCTTTAATTGCAGTGCTTCTATGTCACTTAAAATCATGAATTTACAAACGAGCCAAAGTAACCCCATTTAGTCACAAGTAACCCAAAAATCATCAGAGGCCATAATGCAGAGCTTCAGGCATCATTTGGCTTTGTTTTTACAGCTGCAGTCCTTTATGGCATTCAAAGCTCCCAGGAATCCGTGATTTGAAATTGATTAATAACATAGTATTTGGTTGACAGGATCATCCATTTCTTTTCTAAAGCTTTTATCTAGTTTAATGAATAAAACAACTGAGAAAAAAATGCAGAACGCAACGTTCAAAATGGGTTTTCTTTTCATTACGCTCGTTTTAAGGCACCTAAGGCCTAAATATAATCATGTTCAAATGTGAAACATAACACATTTATATAAATTATCTTTTGTTGGGATGGCTTCTTTTAAAAAAGACAAAGGAATTAATGTTCGAAAACAAAAAGAAACATTCAAAGCACCGTCAATATTTGGATATGTTTCTTCTAAACAAGTGGATGCCACACACGCGCACGCGCGCGCGCACGCACGCACGCACACACACACGCACACACACACACACACACACACACACACACACACACACACACACACACACACACACTACCGTCAAAGCTGGATCTTGAACCTCTGAAGTCTTGCGGTAGAGGACAGAACCGAAATGTTCAAAAGATGAAGTTCCTTTTGACCAAGATCAAAGACATGTGTTCGTTTTGTGATGCCGCGAAGTTAAGAAGTAAAAAGGTCACATAGTCCAATAAGGTCGAAGCGGTTAAATAGCTAATAACGCAAATTTCTAAAATATCATTGTCATAATATTTCTCTTTCATCGTCGTACACTATTTAGGCCTATAAATAATGAGCAGTCCAAAACGCTGCAACTTGTAATAAGTATACTATAATGCCATGGAACTACTACACATCATTTTCTTTTTTTTTTTCTTCTTTAAAATAAGATCCAAATCAGAAATTCGGAGACATCTGAGGTAGAAGGAAAGGAGTTTTAGAGTTGGGTGTGGCATGTAATGAATTAGGATATCCATAATAAAAGAGTGCGGCAATTATACGATTTCGTGTCTCTCGTTGTCGTCCCATGACTATCCATATGTCTTCCCATGACTATCCATATTGACATTCACATAGCCCTGTCACCCTCTTATGTAATATTATGGGGGTATATTATATGATCTGTTCCCTCGGCTTTGATCTCTGCGCAATCCACAGTGAGCAGTCAATGTCAAGTCGTCAAGAGGCAACCCACCGGAGGAGACACTGCACTGCTGCCGAGTCCCTTTGGTGGTGTTCAATAGCGTCTGTTCTGATCCAACAAACGCAGGACACCACCCACTAAGCCCCCTACTGACGACAATAATTGCTAAGTCACAGAGCCGGCGTAAGTGAGCTCTCCCTCCAGAGGGCGCCACCACGTCCGTCCAAAGACAGCCCCCATGGATCTCGCGATACCGGTGACCCGGACGGAATCAAACCAAGGCCACGGACGCGGAGAGGACATCGAAACTGAGGTCACCATGAGAGCAGGGCATGAAGGGCCACAGATTTTTAGACTTTTTTAATACTGATCGATGCGAATGAGGATGATGAAGATGATGCTACGGATACCCATTCCGGTCTGACACTGCACTGCAAGACAGGGCTTTCTCTACGCTTACTTTCATAATATATCTCGGCGTCAACCAGGCTCGAGAGATACAGGCACCTGCAGTGCTGGTCAGGAAATTCGACCAATTTCTCAGAGACGCATCCATTAAGTGGATGAAACTCGACTGTGTGGTCCCAGTCTTCCCAACTGAGTGCACAGCAAAACTCAATTTTGGGTAGGAGCTGGTCCGGGCAGAAAAAATCCCACATGTATCTGATGGGAATCGAACCCACGAACTCCAAGCCGAGAGTCCGCGACGCTAACCACTTCAACTCTGTGTGTGTGTG
>JADBJO010013481.1:22630-30130 GCA_016801955.1 Conus betulinus | reverse complement strand
TCTTAAAGAAAGGAAGAAGAAAAAAAAAACAGAAACAAGAAGAAAGGAAATGGAGGCAGCGTCAACATGAGAACGGCATCTAGTTGCGCTGCTCATCTAGCGCTTAATACATCTTGATAGTCGTAGATAACATCGATCGCCATCCACAGCCTGGGCCGCCGGCCTCTTTAACGACGACCCCCCCCCCCCCCCCCCCCCCCCCCCCCCCCCTTCCGTCCCTCGTCAGGCCATCTGCAGCACAGCACTGGGCCTGGAAGCATGCTGCCTGGCTAGATCTGATTCTGGAATGGGAAAGATCCGTTCCACCATCACCACCACCACCAGCCCTAACTATCACCTCTACATCACCACCACCTTCACAGATCTCCGCTCCTATTTTTAGACATCCCTTTTTTCTCTCTCTCAAAAATTATGATGAGATTAGAGGGAATTCAAAATATTAAAAAGATAGATAGATAGATAGATAGATAGATAGATAGATAGAGATACAGATGTAGATATCCCATTAAACTAGCCTCAGTATTTGCTGCGAAAAAGAAGGCTGTCCCAATATCGCACAAGAGAACGATTTCAAAATGGAGCACAAGAGAACGTTGAAAAAGGAAATCTTGACCCTGCAGATTTGCAGCGAGTCGACCATGGAGTAATAATGATAATCATAATGATCATTTATGGCGCTTAATCTTACTGCATAAGCCCTTAGCACTTACAAATAAGTCAAAGGTTAAAGAAAACATAAATGACACCAATAAGAAGATGAATATTGCAATAAGTACCATGCATCTACAGACAAGGACGCATATTGACACACACACCCACGCACACACACACACACACACACACACACACACACACACACACACACACACACACACACACACACACACACACACACACACACACACACACACACACACACACACACACACACACACACACACACACACACACACACACACACACACACGTGCGCGCAAGAGCCACTCATCACGTTGTCCAGTCGTTGACGTGTGTATCATGCCATCATCAAGCGTTGTTAGCAGCTGGACAGAGGGCTCCTTTATCTTGAAGCGATTTTCCTATGCCACGTTTGTTGGCTGGGTTCCGTGTTTTGTCGGCAGGATTCCATGTTTATCTGCTGGGTTCCCATGTTGTTAAATGTTTGTCGGCTGGGTTCCATGTTTACCTGCTGGGTTCGATGCTTGTTGGCTGGGTTCCATGTGTGTCGGCTGGGTTCCATGTTTGTCGGCTGGGTTCCATATTGTTAAATGTTTGTTGGCTGGGTTCCATGTTTGTCGGCTGGGTTCCATGTTTGTCGGCTGGGTTCCGTGTTTGTCGGCTGGGTTCCGTGCCTGTCGGCTGGGTTCCATGTTTGTCGGCTGGGTTCTATGGATGGGTTCCATGTTTATCTGCTGGGTTCCATGTTTGTCGACTGGGTTTTAAGGCTGGGTTTCATGTTTATCTGCTGGGTTCCATGTTTGTTGTCTGGGTTCCATGTTTGTTGGCTGGATTCCGTATTTGTCGGCTGGGTTCCATGTTGTTAAATGTTTGTCGGCTGGGTGCCGTGTTGTCTGCTGGGTTCCATGTTTGTCTGCTGGGTTCCATGTTTGTCTGCTAGGTTCCATGTTTGTCTGCTGGGTTCCATGTTTGTCGGCTGGGTTCCATGTTTTGGCTGGGTTCATGTCTGTCGGTGGGGTTGTATGTTTGTGGGCTGGGATCTATGTTCTGGAGGTGGGTTCGTCAAGTTTGTTGGCTGGGTTCCATCTCTGTCAGCTGGGTTCCATGTCTGTCGGCTGGGTTCCATCTCTGTCGGCTGGGTTCCATCTCTGTCGGCTGGGTTCCATCTCTGTCGGCTGATTTCCATGTCTGTCGGCTGGGTTCCATGTCTGTCGGCTGGGTTCCATCTCTGTCGGCTGGGTTCCATGCCTGTCGGCTGGGTTCCATGTCTGTCGGCTGGGTTCCATATCTGTCTGTCGGCTGGGTTCCATCTCTGTCGGCTGGGTTCCATGTCTGTCGGCTGGGTTCCATGTCTGTTGGCTGGGTTCCATCTCTGTCAGCTGGGTTCCATGTCTGTCGGCTGGGTTCCATCTCTGTCACCTGGGTTCATGTCTGTCGGCTGGGTTCCACCTCTGTCGGCCTGGTTCCATGCCTGTCGGCTGGGTTCCATGTCTGTCGGCTGGGTTCCATCTCTGTCGGCTGGGTTCCATGTCTGTCGGCTGGGTTCCATGTCTGTCGGCTGGGTTCCATGTCTGTTGGCTGGGTTCCATGTCTGTCAGCTGGGTTCATCTCTGTCGGCTGGGTTCCATCTCTGTCGGCTGGGTTCCATGTCTGTCGGCTGGGTTCCATCTCTGTCGGCTGATTTCCATGTCTGTCGGCTGGGTTCCATCTCTGTCAGCTGGGTTCCATGTCTGTCGGCTGGGTTCCATCTCTGTCGGCTGATTTCCATGTCTGTCGGCTGGGTTCCATGTCTGTCGGCTGGGTTCCATGTCTGTCGGCTGGGTTCCATCTCTGTCGGCTGATTTCCATCTCTGTCGGCTGATTTCCATGTCTGTCGGCTGATTTCCATGTCTGTCGGCTGGGTTCCATGTCTGTCGGCTGGGTTCCATGTCTGTCAGCTGATTTCCATGTCTGTCAGCTGATTTCCATGTCTGTCGGCTGATTTCCATGACTGTCGGCTGGGTTCCATATTGATTAGTTGGGTGCCTTACTGGTCTGTCACATTGATCGGTGGGGATCTATATTGATTGACTGGGTGTCATACTGATCGGTTGGGTGTCATACTGGGCGGCTGGGTGACATTTTGGGTGGCTGGGTGTCATACTGATCGGTTGGTGTCATATTGGTCGGTGGTGTCATACTGGTCGGTTGGTGTCATACTGGTCGGTTGGTGTCATATTGGGTGGCTGTGTCATACTGGGTGGCTGGGTGTCGTACTGGGTGGCTGGGTGTCATACTGGGTGGCTGGGTGTCATATTGGGTGGCTGGGTGTCATATTGGGTGGCTGGGTGTCATATTGGTCGGTTGGCATCATATTGGTCGGTTAGTGTCATACTGGTCTGTTGGTGTCATATTGGGTGGCTGTGTGTCATACTCGGTGGCTGGGTGTCATATTGGGTGGCTGGGTGTCATATTGGTCGGTTGGTGTCATACTGGGTGGTTGGGTGTCATACTGGGTGGCTGGGTGTCATATTGGGTGGCTGGGTGTCATACTTAGTAGCTGGGTGTCATATTGGTCGGTTGGTGTCATACTGGGTGGCTGGGTGTCATATTGGGTGGCTGGGTGTCATACTGGGTGGCTGGGTGTCATATTGGGTGGCTTGGTGTCATATTGGGTGGCTGGGTGTCATATTGGGTGGCTGGGTGGCTGGGTGTCATATTGGGTGGAAGGGTGTCATACTGGTCGGTTGGTGTCATACTGGGTGGCTGGGTGTCATACTGGGTGGCTGGTGGGTGTCATATTGGGTGGCTGGGTGTTGTATTCGGTGGCTAGGTGCCATATTAATCGAGTGGGTATTATACTAGTCGTCTGGGTGCCCTATTGGTCGGTGGGTGTCAAATTAATTGAATTGGTGTTATATTGGTTGGCTGGGCGCTGTATTGGTCGGCTGGGTGCCATATTGATTGAATTGGGTGTCATAATGGGTGTCAAATTGATTCACTGGTTGTCATCTTAGTTGCTGGGTGTCATATCGATTGACTGGGTGCCATGTGGATTGACTGTGTGCCATATTGGTTGATTGGGTGCAATATTGATTGACTGTGTGCTGTATCGATTTGGTTGATTGGGTGCAATATTGATTGACTGTGTGTTATATCGATTTATTGGGTGCTACATTGATGGACTGTGTGCCATATTGATTTATTGAATGCCATATTGATTGATGGGGTGCCATATTGATTAGATTGGGTGCCATACTGATTGACTGTGTGCCATATTGATCGATCGGGTGCCATATTGATTGTGTGCCATATTGATCGATTGTGTGCCATATTGATTGAGTGGGTGCCATATTGATTGACTGTGTGCATATAATTGATTGGGTGCCATGTTGATTGACTGGGTGCCATTTTGACTGATTGGGTGCCATCTTGGTGGACTGTGTGCCATATTGATTGATTGAGTGCCATATTAGTGGTCTGGATGCCATATTGATTGATTGGGTGCTATCTTGGTGGACTGTGTGCCATATTGATTGATTGAGTGCCATATTAGTGGTCTGGATGCCATATTGATTGATTGGGTGCTATCTTGGTGGACTGTGCCATATTGATTGATTGGGGGCCACAGTGATTGACTGTGTCTCATATTGATTGATTGGGTGCCATATTGATTGATTGGGTGCCATATTGATTGATTGGGCGTTACATTGGTGGACTGGGTACCATATTAGTTGATTCGGTGCCATATTGATTGTCGGGGTGCCATATTACTCGAGGCCAGATTGATTGGCTAGATGCCGTGTTGATTGACTGGGTGTCATATTGGATGGCTGGCTGTGTGCTACTGTGACTGACTGGGTGTCATACTGACTGGCTGAGTGTCTTAACTTCTCGGCCAACGTGGTGCCATGTTTGCTGGCCGGTTACCAGGCGCCATATTTCGCCCTGATGCCATCTTTGTCGACCAGCCGCCATGTTTGCTGGCCGAATCTCATGTTAGTTTGTCGGGCGAGACATTTGTCCGCCATATTTTTCGACTTGGCGCTATTTTCACGGCCAGCGCCATCTGTGTTGAAAACCGGGGTACCGTACATTTTGACCTGGCGCTTGTTTTTTTTTCTTGTTTGTTTGTTTATTTTTTTTTTTTTTTGGTTTTTTTTTTGTTTGTTGGTTTTTTTTTTTGTTAGGTTGTTTGTTTGTTTGTTTTTTGACCGGGGGGTGCCGTGTATGATAGCCGGGTATTCTGCCGGTTGGCTCGCATGGCCAGCGATGGGAGATGAAGGAATGTTTGCTTTCTGCGCTCTGCGGAATCCACACGGGAGTGGCATGGCCTGATTGCGTTTGGGGTGGGGGAGGGGGGTGGGGGGTGGGGGTGGGGGTGGGGAGGAACATAGAAGATGTAGTGTTCTGATTAACACGAGGAATTGATTACAGGTAAGGGTGATGCGGATTGGATGGGGAATTGGGGGTTGGGGGGGAGGGAGCTCGTTAGTGGGTGGATGCTTGGGTACATGTGAAACCAGTTGGGGTGTGGGGAAATGGAAGTTGGTATTGTCCGGGATGGGAGGATACAGTAATGTGTGTGTGTGTGTGTGTGTGTGTGTGTGTGTGTGTGTGTGTGTGTGTGTGTGTGTGTGTGTGTGTGTGTGTGTGTGTGAAGGAGAGAGAGAGAGAGAGAGAATTAAGGGAGAAAACTGAAGCGCTGTAACGATCGTTGGTACGCTTTACATTTACAATTCTGCAGTGATACACCTGGTATTCTATGCCCTGTAATTATTCAAAAGTCACCTCTCTCTCTCTCTCTCTCTCTCTCTCTCTCTCTCTCTCTCTCTCTCTCTCTCTCTCTCTCTCTCTCTCTCTCTCTCTCTCTCTCTCTCTCTGGTCGCTGCAACATGCACTGAAAATGCACTCAGATTCAGTGTGAGTGTGTTCAAGTATAATCAAACACAAGCCATCCGAAACACAACTACTGTCCTCAGCTAACGCATGTCGTCTTTTACCTTTGTTTTTTTAGACCATACAACAAAGTCATAATGGTAGGACCAAAACCTGATATTGTGATCAAATGCCCGGAATAAACGAACCAATTCGTTTGTTAGAGTGAAAATCGTGAGTGTAGATATTGGTATCGATCTATGTTCCCAGAGTTCTGTGGATATATGGCATCGATCTATGTTCCCAGAGTTCTGTGAGTATTGGCATCGATCTATGTTCCCTGAGTTCTGTGGATATTGGCATCGATCTATGTTCCCAGAGTTCTGTGAATATTGGCATCGATCTTTGTTCTCTGAGTTCTATATCTCCAGAGCCTGCTGTTTCACACTGCTATCTATTTTCACTTATTTCTGCTGCCCCCCTCCCCCCCCCCCCCCCCCCCCCCCCCCCCCACCACACCACCACCAGATCTATAATTATTCCCGTAAATTTCTGTTCCCATGGCTATGTAGTTACACTGATCACTACCCCCTGTAGACATGAAGGTTCCATATACCTTCAGCTCTATTTCCAACAATTCTAAATGTTCTAAATCATTGATTCCTTACAGTTTTGTGCACCCTCAGTTCCACATTCCCTCGATACTTGATACTCACTCACCCGCTTTAGCTCTGTTTCGTTTTCGTCGGAAACACACCAGCGACTGTCAATATCTCTCTTAGTCAGGCCTTGCGATATAGAGGAATAATAGTTATTTCCCTTGCCGATGGCATAGAATGAATATAGATGAAGAGGAGGGAGACGTGATAATGCCCTCCCTTCCTCTTCCTCTCTGTTGTTCTGAGCCAGCAACAGATTGCAAAATGTACAGTCTCAGGGGCGCAAGACACACGGGTTTTGTGCAGTGATGTGTGACCGGCCTGATGAGTTTTCCACAGGGCGAAACAATCCTCAGCAGTACTGCTGATGAGGAGCGCGGTAAAGCTCAATCACAAAAGGGATGGAGTAGGGGGTGGGGGGATCGGGACGGTATTGATTGATGCTAATCATTTCATGGATGAGTGAACCTTGTGCTTTAAATGATTCCAGGCCAGTGAAGCGGTTTGTACGAACAACGACAGTGTGTTGGAAACCTCTTTGAAGTCATTGTCATCCTGACGTGGAAAATGTGTTTGCCTACACTTGTCTACCCCTCGCTGCTTAGTTGTTCTGTATAATTATTCAGTTAATCAGTCAATCAATCTGAGGCTGTATCTCTTTGGAGAATCAAGTCGAGATTATTTTTGTCCATACTTTTCAGTTTCTGTCATTTACTGATGTGACTGAAAGTGCTTGGGTGATTAAACACTTACGTTGAGTGTTGACACATTTTGACCTCTCTGGTTTCTTCCTGGGTCTTCAGGCATGAGACTTAAAGACTTTCTTTCATAGCGATTGTTCTTGACTTATTTTTCTGTTTGTAATTCTACGGTCCTTGCCTGCCACTGTGCAGTTCTGGAGTTGTGGTCTGATGTGACTGAAAACGCTTAGGTGATTCAACAGTTGAGCTGAGTGTTGACACATTTGGACCTTTCTTGCTTCTTTCTGGATCCTCAAGCATAGACTTCAAGACTTCTTTTATAGTGATGGTTCTTGACTGTTCTTTAAACTGTTCGTAATCCTATGGTCCTCACCCAGTCATGGTCCTGTTCTGCTCTTCAGGTTTGCTGTAGAAGGTCGTTGGTCTGCAAGGTTCTCCTCCCATGTGGGTTGGGAAGCCACTGGGAGTAGTTGGTCTCTGTCCAGACACAATGGATAGACGACTACAAGCAGACCAGATTCTTTACCAGTGGAGAGTTTATTCTTGACACTTCAACTCCCTTTTCTTTATCTCAATCCTATCCCAAACCACTACCTTCACCACCA
>JADBJO010013481.1:0-10000 GCA_016801955.1 Conus betulinus | reverse complement strand
AAGAGGGAACTGACCTCTGTTTGTTTCTCAAGCAGGAAATGACCTCTGTTTGTTTCTTAAGGAGGGAACTGACCTCTGTTTGTTTCTTAAGGAGGGAACTGACCTCTGTTTGTTTCTTAAGGAGAAAAATGACCTCTGTTTGTTTCTTAAAGGAGGGAACTGACCTCTGTTTGTTTCTTAAGGAGGGAACTGACCTCCGTTTGTTTCTTAAATAGGGAACTGACCTCTGTTTCTTAAGGAAGGAACTGACCTCTGTTTGTTTCTTAAATAGGGACAACTGACCTCTGTTTGTTTCTTAAGGGGAACTGACCTCTGTTTCTTAAGGAGGGGGAAATTACCGGTTTTTTTTTTCCTAAAATGCGATCTGACTTCTGTTTGTCTCCTATGAAAGGAACTGAATCCTGTTTATTTCAAAGAGAGGAAACCGACTTCTGTTTGTTATATCGGGGGAGAGAGTGGCTTGTATTTGTTTCGTAAGAAGGGAGCTGACTTCTGGTTATTTTTATCTCCTGGGGGTGAATTGATCTCTGTTCCTTTTCTAAAATAGGAAGTGGCATCTGTTCGTTTTCGAAGAAGGAAGCTGACTTCTGATTGTTTCCTATGGACGTTCTTTTAGCCGACAGCGGTGGTCAGTCTGTGCACACACCTGTCAGCCCTAACGGCTGCAGGGGGAGTAGGTGGAGATGGACACAGAGAAAGGAAAGGAGGGAGAGGGGAAGGGGGTCTCCCTAACCTCATGCACGCTCTTCCTTCTTGAGCAACCTCAAGTCTAGATCGGTTATTCAAAGTTATGCACCGCGTGACTTCAGTTATCATCGTTATGTACGACAGCTGCTGGAGATCACGTGCGCCCACACACTGACAGCAAGAGGGTCAGACAGACGGGGAGTACCGACACACCAAGTCTAGACACCAGAGTCACATATACATAGTTATTTACACGAGATGTGTACGCAGATGCTCAGAGAAACATGTGTAGATGGACAAAGAAATCATGCATCACACATATGAACGCATGCACTGCACCCACATGCACGTTGCGAGGCACATACGCTGAAACACGTACACACACACGGTACAAACACGCACGCGTTACACCACATCACACACACTAGTGCAACCACATTGCACAACGCCAGCCACACACACGAAACCACACATTCACACACACACACAACACACACTGCATACACTAGCACTTAACGTGCGCGCGCAGGCACGCACGCACGCACGGGCGCACGCAGAGAGGGGAGATTGGAGGAGCTGGAGAGAGGGCTGAGAGAGGAGGAGAGAGATGATTGAGGAGAGGTCACAGACCAACCGAAGCATACCACATCAAACATATACGCGCTTGCGCGCGGCACATGACACACCACAACACACCACACACACACACACTACATACACCACCACCATCACACAGCTACACGACAACACACACAACACACGCAAACACGCACGGACGCACGGCGCGGCACGGGGCGCACGCACGCATCGCGCTTGCACTCACACTTGAACATGCGTTCGTTCCTGTGGCAGGGACGCTTAAGTAAAAGCAGACTGGTGGTCATTTTAGTGATTATGCCATTGCACGACCACCTCCCCGATCCCCTCCCTTCCTTCTCTCCCTTAAGTATTTTCCCCCATCTCTCCCCACTCGCGGTTCCCCACTCCCCCATTCTTGGCCTCTCCACTACAACCCTTCCATCCTCGCAGCATCCCACTGTGTCCCATCCTGGTCCGTAGCAGGCGAGATCCCCTTCCTCTCCAGTTCTGGAAAGATTTTTTACTGTCCAACCTGTAGTTTCACCTGGTTTATGCGTTGTAGAGGAGAGGTGGAGGCGAGAGAGGGGGGGGGGGGGGAGGGCAGGTATGGGGTTTAGTGGGAGATTTGGTTGTTTGGGGTGAGGTGGGGTAAGTTTTACCGGGGAAGATGGGGAATGAAGAGAGTGGATTAACACATGAAACCTGTGGTGAGCAGGAAGACAGGGACAGAGGGAGCTGGTGGATCGAGAATGAATATGATAGGATTGATGATATGTATGTGTGAATGAATAATATGAATGAATGAATACCCACGGCTGAAGTGCTACAGATATGTAAGAAGAAAAGAAAAAACAACATACCGAGACTTTGAGCGCACGTGGGCGCGGGCACACACACTGACAACATTCACCCTTGCCCTAAGATGCACAACACACACACCACCCCACATTCTACTTACAACATTCCACGCACCACGCATCGCACCGCCGCACGCACGCCCGCACGCAGGCACGCACGGACGTCACCGCACGCGACCGCATACGCACTTACACACACATTGCACACACACACTACATACCACACGATACGCACAAACAAGTAACACCTCACTGAAGGAGATGAGATTGGGTTTTGAGTCATGGTGACATTTTGGGTGAGAGGAAAAAGGGGTGGGTGGAAGAAATGTATGAAGGGAAATTAGGGAAAGAGAGAGATTGAGAAAGGAGATATGACCGGATTGTTGTATTTGGGTTTGGCGACTCCACTAGACAGGGCAACATGGAGAGGACAGACAGATATTGGCAGGCAGATGATTGGACAGCATTACGTAATCCGAATCATTGAATTTACTAGTTTAGAGAAACAGAGTCGATTTGGGGGACGCATGAACACGGAGACCAGAAGGTTGCGAGGGGTTTGACCATGTTGTAGTGATGTGGGGGCGCGTTGGAAGCAGGAGACAGACAAAAATCTAGTTAGATTTTGATGAGAGAGATCTTTAGAGAGAGGCCAGACAGACATGACTAGGACGGGATTGCAGAGACAGGACAGAGACAGTAGATGGCGTTAGAAGAAGACATAAAATTAATTGGGCAGAGGTTAGGAGTTTGAGAAAGAGAAGTGAGGGAGAGAAGGGGAAGAGAGAGATCAAGGGGAGACAGAAAAAAGAGAGACGCAAAGACAGAAGATACATGAAGAAAGGATGGTGGAGGGGGGAAAAAAAAAATAGGAGAGGAGGCACGCAGTCTGAAAGAAAAAAAAATAAAAAAAAAACCACAATGGTGGGTGGTAGCTGTGGGTAGAGAAAGAGACAGACAGCACAAGTGGCAGCGGCCAGAACAGATAGAAAGAGAAGGAGAAAGTAGGAGACAGCAGAAAGGGGTTGTAAGGTGGAGTGGAGAAGAAGTGTATGGAGATAAAACAGATGGAAAGAAAGCATGAGAGGTGAGAGGATGAGAGAGAGGTGAGGAGATGGATTGAGGAGGAAGAGAGAGTGTCGATTAGTGAGGAGAGGTTTGTGGAGAGTGGGAGAGGCATGAGAGCCTGTGGTTAATGAGATGTTCGGTAGAGGGTTGAGAGGTGGGAGGAGTTGATGATGTAGTAGGACTTGTTTGGGAGAAGAGATGGAGAGAGAGGAAGAGGAGAGTACTTTGAGAGACAGAGACAGGGACGCGGGATGACAGAGGACGGAGGACAGAGGACAGAGACAGACAGAGAATGTACGACAGAGACAGAAAGTGACTGGGGGAATCAAACTGCAGACACCCTGATTGGGACATCTAACACTTATGCTCAGGAATAGTATCTGGGATATTATACAAAACTAGTTAAACGCCGACACATGAGTCTGGCCATGTTGATTTTGAACAGTTGGTGGTAAAACCTTGCAGAGTGTTTTGAGTAAGGGTTCAATTTAGTCTTCCCCCTTGTTCAGTAATGGACACTTTATCCTCTTGTGCGATTTTAATTCCGATTTCAACCCATTCCTTTTGTCAAACCTCCATTTGCCGGATGATCTTCCACGGTTTGTTACACTAGTCTCTGGGGCTGTGTGTATTGTGTGTGTGTGTGTGTGTGTGTTGTGTTTTGGGTGTGTGTGTGTGTGTGTGGGGGTGTGGGTCTGTTTGGTGTTTGTGTGTGGTGTGTTGTAGGTGTGTGTTCGTGTGGTGCTCTGTGTGTGCGTTTTGTTGTGTTTTTTGTGTGTGTGTGTGGGTTTGTGTGTGTGTGTGTGTGTGTTTGTGTGGTTGGGTGTGTGTGGGTGTTGTGTGTCTGTGTGTGTGGTTTGTCTGTGTGTGTGTGGTATGTGTTGTGTGGAAAGACTTAATGAGTAGTCATTTGCACGAAGAGATTTGTGTCAGTGTCTTATTTGCTCAGTGCCCGGCACTCTGGTTTGAATTCATAGTTATTCCGTACATAAGCTTTCATTTGGTCTGACTGTATAGGTTTGTATTAGGTGCATTTTATTAGCAATTGTATTGCTCATGTCTCTGATTGATTGATAAATGACGGCGACACGACAACGAACTGACTCGTCGACGACGTGACGAGATGACGACGACGACGACGTTGATGATTGAATTTGAATTGATTTTGGAATGGTTGAGTGACGATTGACACGATGATTTGAGCCTGATGAATGACTGGATACGACCGACGATGAGCTGCACCGACTGATGTCGTCGGCCGACGTACGTATGACGACGCGACAAGACTTATTCTTACAATATACTAGCGTTTTGAGTGCTTCTTGCCTGTAGACCAGAGCATACACAAATGTACCTCATGTCATGATGCTTTTGAGTGATGACGATTGGACGATGACGCGGACATGATTGATGCTGATTTTGATGATGATGATGATGTATTGACTGATGAGGTATGATGGATGTATGATGATATGATGCCTGACGATGTGTGGTTTTTCTTTATTTATCGATTAACTCTTGATTGTAAGGTATGGGTCGGTCAGGTCATCGCACCCCCCCCCCCACCCCCCCTCGTTTGATATTCCTAATTGAACGTCCTTATCCCTGTCCCTTATTGTGTGATGTAATTGGGTCGAACGTTCCAGTTACAGAGTGGATGGGAAGGCGGTTTGATTGTTTTTTGGTATGGGATGTTTTTCTCGTTGGGTGTGGCTTGGCTTTGGGCATGGGATTCCTAGGGTAGCTCTACCAATTCACTCTATGCGTTTGCGATTTTTTTTCTGATGTGGCTCCCAGTTAGTTGTCGTCTTAGTAGGGGGGAGTTTAGGCGTAAGTAGGTGTCTTGTCCTGCTATAGTGGATCATTGAGACTGGCTGTTCCGACTTGAACGACAACTAAAGGACTCGACAGCACAGCGCAGTGTTCCTCCTTTCTGAGTAGGGTTTTGCCCATGATCGGGGACACGATTCTTGATGTTGTATGGCTCTATTGTGGGGGAACCGCAGGGTTCTGGGGTTGTAATCTGACGATCCGTGTGTTGGGTTGATGTTGTGGGTTGGAGTGGTCGTTTTAATTTGAGACGTTGGGTGTAGATTGGTTGATTATATCAGACAAAATTTAGCAATCGACTTGAAAAGTGGCTTTTTTTGCGCTTTTCTTACTTTTCCTTTGTTTCGTTGCCATTATTTTATTCTTTTTGTGTGATAGTTGTTGAGAGCAGCATTTGGTATAAAAGATCGTCGTTTTCAGTCCTCTCGAAGATATTCAACGTTGGGTCGCAAGCTGAGAGACACGGCCCAAAGAGGCATAGCTGACACTTGCTCTATGTTATTCTGATGGTCTTTTGAACTCACTTGTTCTGAAAGAAAAAACACCCCTGGGCTTGTTCAATGCCCTTTGTTCCACTGTGCAAATTGATGTAAGATGCTGTTTTAAGTTACTGTGCGAGATCTGCTGCACGACATAGATCAGATCAGTTGTATAGTGACATGTGAGTGCATTGATGCTCGATGTGACAAGTTCAGACAGTTTCGAAGACAGGCAGAAAGTACTCCACGTGATCATAGATCCAAAGCGTTTTTAAGACAGGAAGATTGCTCCATGGTGACAAAGACAGAACAGTTGTAGGACCAAGCTATTTGTCAAAAAAAATTTGGAGCATGTTGTTGTTTTGTGTTTATGCATAGTAGTTTCGTTGTTGTTTTTTAGCGTGTGTGTGTGTGTGTGTGTTGTGTGTGGGGTGTGTGTGTGTGTGTGTGGTGTGTGTTTGTGTGTGTGTGTGTGTTGTGGGTGTGTGCTGTGTGTGTGTTGTGTTGCGTGATGTTGGCTGGGTGCGCTGCGTGCGTGCGTGGTGCGTGCGTGCGTGCGGCGTGCATGCGTGCATGTGGGTGTGTGGTGTGGGTGTGTGTGTGTGTGTGTGTGGGTGTTGTGTGTGGTGTAGGTGTGTGTGGACTTATTGTGTGTTATGTGGGGGCATATATCATCCATATTCATAGATATGTAATTTATGATATATATAGTATCATATAATATATTTTATGTATATTAATAGTTAATATATATGTGTTTGTGTGTTGTTGTGTGTGTGTGTGTGGTGTGTTGGTGGTGTGTGTGTGTGTGTGTGTGTTGCTGCTGTGGTGTGTGTGTGTGTGTTGTGTGTGGTGTGTGTGTGTGTGTGTGGGTTTGTGAGTGTTCTCGTGCAGTGTATTGTTGAAGTTGAGTGTTATTGGTGTTTGTGTGTGTTTTGTCCTATTGTGTTGTGGTTTGTGCTCATTTGTCTTTTTTGTGTTGGTGTGGCTTATGCTTATTGCAGCATTTGAGTTTGTGAGTTATTTGTATCGCTAGGTGTTTAGTTATGAGTGTTAGGGGAGTTGAATGTATTAGGTCTTTTTAGTTTTAGATAGTTGTAAGAGGAGTTAATGTACTCAGATGCTAGATAATACGCTTTTTTTAGAAAACATTATTTCAGTGAGAGTTCGAGCGGGTTTTGTTTTTTTTTTGAGTTCTATACTCATTCAGTCCCTTTCCTTCTCTCTCTCTCTTCTCTTCTCCTCTCCTCTCTCCTCTCTCTCTCTCTCTCTCGTCTCCCCCACACCCACACACACACAACCACGCACACACACACACACCACACACACACACACACACAACAACACAGTCAACATTAAAATAACCAACAAGTGTCAAAAGAATTGAGAAAAGAAACATAGAATAGGAAAGAAAGAACAAAGAGGCCGATAACCGAGCATGGAGAGGAAAGCAAACTCAAGAAGACGTCTGTCTGTCTGTCTTGTATTGAGACAATGCCAGAGTTCTTCTGATGCATCATACTTGTAGGCAGCTCAGCAAAAAAAGAGCCCACGATAATTATATTCTATTATTATTAGTATTATGACAGCGAGGGGGCAACCATACACGACGACGGAACCCAAGCCCTTCTTCGGCAAGGACAGGCATGTCGTCAACAAGCGTTTTCCACTCAGCGTGACAACAATCCGAGACGACGGGGACGACAGGCAAACTCTCTCCGTGCTGACTCGGCGCCATAACACTCGGCCCGCTGTCGCCTTTTTTATCTATTTTCAATTTCTTATTCCAGCGATCCACCGACCCCCTTCCCTTCCCCCCAATCCCATCACACTCCACCTTACCTGTCACCCATTCATTTCCTTCATCATCCCTGCTCCAACCTCCACCCCCCCCCCCCCCCCCCCCCCCCCCCCCCCACCCACCCCGTCTTTCTGCTATCCTCTCGGGAGAAAGATCGAATCAATTCCGGGAAAATAGGTCAGCCGACATGCCTTCTTTACTCCGTGTGACCCACCCCCCTTCGTCCCCCCCCCACCCCACCCCCACCCCGAGGTGGGAGAGAGAGAGGTTCGGACAGTTGGGGGGGGGGAGGGCTTTGAGGGTGGGAAGGGGGGGGGGTGTATGAGGAGGGGTGGGGTGTTGGGGGCTGTGGTAGCACCAGTCTGCCAAATAGCCCTGCTGTCCACGATCTCGGTCTCGGTATTACCGGCAATGGCGGTGGGAGCGACGGGACGGCTGGCTGCACGATCCTTCTTTGGCTGCCAGTCTGCCTGCTGCCTGCCCTGCCTGATACGGCACTTGCTGCTGTGCTGGCTGGTGAGGATTTGGATGATGGTGATGGTTGATGATGATGAGCATGATGACCTGCATCATTGACGGATTGCGACCCGTGCTTGGTCTGTGGGTCACAGCGCTGCGTGTGGTGGTGGGTTTGGAATGGGTTGCGGGAGAGGGGGAGGCCGGTGGGGTTGTGGGAGGGGGGGGGTGGTGGATGGAGTTTGAGAGTGGACCCAGTTATGGATGGGCAGCGTCTGTTGGGGTTCCCTACATCTAGAATTGTCTCGGGGGGGGGTGAGGGAGGAAAGGGAAAGAGGGGGAAGTGGGATAGGGAAGTATGGTTAATGGGGGTGTGGGGGAGAAAAGATGAGGGGGCGTGGGGGGTGAGATGAGATGGGGCGCGATTTGGGGATGTGAAAGGGATACACAACACACGTTACACACACACACACAAAAATAACACAATTAAGAAAAGAAGAAGAAGATACCAAAGGCAATAAAAAAAGGATAAAGAAAGGGGATGTCGGTATGCATTTTCTAGCGGAAAACCTTCAAATTCCGGGGCCCTTCCACGCTGCTTCTCTCGTTGGGTGACGTTTACGATTTGTCGCCCCTCCCGCCCCCCCTCGACCCTCCTGTCTCCCCTCTCCCTCACCTCTCCCCCTGTCTTCGCCCCCCCTTGTAACACCCCCCCCCCGCGACCATACCGCCCCATGTACGACGCGTAGGAAAATTTTCGGGTCGGGTGAATTTGTCACGACGGACGTGGTTGTGAGGACATGATGGGTAGACACGGGCGTCCCAGGTTTGTGGGCGGTGGGGGAGGGGGAGGATGGGGGGAGCTGGAGGCGGGGCGGACTCTCAATCAAGAAACTGGCTCCAGATTAATTGCCCCACTCTTTACTTGTCAAGGTAGGGTAGCATTGTTATGATGCGTGTCAGGGCCGTAGCTTTGGACCAAGTGGCGAATAGGCTAGTCAATGAAACACATCCGAGCGATTGTCTGGGCGGCAGTCAGTGCAGTGCTAGGGGTCTCCGTGGACGTGGTTGCCTTCATGATGACTTGATGATCATGCGCTCCCTGTGGAACTTTCGGTTCCTGTTGGAGCTACTTACTTATTGGCACCATCTGGGTTTTTGGTTTGTGTGTTAGGGGGGGGGGGGGTGGGTGGGAATAAACGGCGAGGAAGGTGGATTACTGCCCGTAATGATAGTGAACATAAAAAAATGAACAGCAAAGATGAGATGAGAGAACGTATAGGGGGGTTGGGGGTTGGGTGGGGGGGGGGGGGCCCCAAAGGAGAGGAGACAGAGACAAGAGAGAGGAGAGGGGAGGGGTTAGAGAGAAAGAGTGAGAGGAGATAGGACATCGGCATCAGAGTTCAGGGTTATCTATTTCAGTTAAGGCCATTGGCCCAGTTGAAGGGGATTATTGTAGGCATAACCATTTACATTAAAGTAAGTAAGCAAATAATTGATCACCGTGGGGGAGGGGGGGGGAGGGGGGGGATGGGGGTGGGTAAGGAGATCTGCCATCCATAACAACAAGAACCGCAACTAAGATGTCATTATTTATCTGATCTTAGCCGCCTTAAATTCTGGAGAGAGATGAGAGGAGAGAGAGATTGATGAGATGATTGGGATTTGCAGGATGATTGAGAGATGTGCATGGGGAGAGAGAGAGAGATAGTGAGAGAGGGGCAGGAGAGAGAGAGACGAGACAGAGACAGACCACAGAGAGAGAGAGAGAGGAGAGAGAGAGAGAGAGGAGAGAGGAGAGAGAGAGAGAGAGAGAGAGAGACAAAAAGACAGAAAGAGTTGGAAAGAGGCGAGAGACTGGACACAACCACACAAAACACCATGGACTTGAGGTGGAAGAAGGAACCAAAACTGACGCACTGGAGAGCACTAGGGGGGGGCCGACATGTAAGGCGTACAGTCTGGCCAAACACAAACACACCACACAGACGCGCCCCCCCCCCCCCACACCACCACACACAGAAACACAAAAAAACACACGCACGCACACAACGCACGCACGCACGCACGAACGCAACAACAACACACACCACACACACACACACAACACACACTACGCACGCTACGCACGGCTAGCATACATCTGCCGTCACACACTCGCGGCACGAACACCGCACAAACAAGAAAAAAAAAACGCAAGAAAGAAAGAAAGTGATAAGAAGCCATAAAAAAAACAGAAAAAG
>JADBJO010013480.1:30000-52263 GCA_016801955.1 Conus betulinus | reverse complement strand
TGTGTGGATATCTCAAGGAGAAAATTGCAAAGTTGATAGACAATTTACCCACGTCAAAAGGTGAGAAAAGAAATCGTGAGGACAAGGCAACACTTGCTCGGTCAGAAAGAACACACTTATTCAGACTTGAAAGAGCGCATGATGGCCAAGCTTAAGATATGGTGAGTTCTGAACCATCCCAGAAAAAGCATGCATTCAGGAAAGCCAAGAAAAATTGAGACCATCGCACACAACAAGAAAACCCAAGCCATTGTACCTTGGGAGAACAAGACAAAAACAAGCTTGAGGGGAAGTTTGAAAAAGAAATGGAGCAAAAACATCCTCAACCAGAAAAAGCAGAGTTGTTGAACCTTTCTTCCAAGTTTGTTTATAACAGAAGGAGATGGGAACTGTGATCCTCCCCACCCACCCCACCCCGCCCCCCCCCCCCACACCCCCCACCCCCAGTATGACTTGGAGTGAGGCTCGCTGACTTTGACCATACTGTTGAAAGAAGTGACAAACGGCTGAAGAACCTCAAGAGCTGGTAAGGCCCAGACCAGATGGTAATTAAACCCATTGCTGTTTTCCGAGCTGCTGATACGCTAGCACTCCCGTGTGACGCTACGTTTTCGGAAAGTCTCTTGCGGAATTCGAAAAAAAAAAAGGCTTTACCGCAGATTGGAAAACAGCCGATAGTGACACCAGTTTGTCAAGAAAGGGATCAAGCTTTTAAGCAAACATTACAGGCCAGTGAGTCGCACTTGCATTCTCTGTAGGTCTGGAACCGCTGTGAGGGGCAGGTGATTGAGCATCTCCCACGCCAACGACCTGATATGAAGAGAACATCATAGCTTCGTCCAGGGGCGTTCATGTGCTACCCAGCTTTTGTATGTTCTGGATACGTGGACGGAAGTGCTTGACAGTGGAGGTTCCATCGACTGATCCACATGGATTATCAGAAAGCATTTGACAGCGTTACCTCACCGCCGACTAGTTAGCAAGGTTAATGCCCATGGAGTGTCAGGAACGTCTTTGCAGTGGATTGAGGCTTTCTTGGCGAGTGAGAACGCAAGGGTGATCGGTGGATGGGAGCATCATCGCAGCGAATCTGATGTGACAAGCGGATCCCCCAGGGGAGCGTGTTGGTCCACTGCTGTTTCGTGATGTACATCAACGACCTCCCCAGCCGAGTGGAGAGCAGGTACGGCTGTTTGCCGATGACACAAAGATTTTCACGAGAAGTGATCAGGAAAAGCAGCGACGCATATACCTTCCAGGGTGACCTTGACAGACTCCAGCAGTGGTCGAGAGACTTGTTACTCAGATTTCATCCTGAGAAGTGCAGCGTATTGAAGTTGGGGAACAGGAAGTCAGAGGCAGTCTACTACATGAGAGTGAAGACCAACCAATGAGAAGCCTACAACCTGGCCCTTGCTGAAGTGATGTGAGAGGACCTAGGTGTCCTGATTGATAACAAGCTTGACTTCAGGCGCATGAGCATCACACAGCAAGGGCGAACAAGGTTGTGGCATCATACGGCGCTCATTTGACTATCTTACTGAGGACCTGTTTTATCCAGCTCTTCAAGTCGCTGGTCCGACCACTGGTGGAATATGGGCATACTGTATGGAATCCCAACTCAAAGACCCTCTGCAAAGACATGTGAGGATGTGCAACGCCGTGCAACAAAGCTAATAGGTTCATTGAAAGAGAAGCGCGTCATCCAAACGACAAGCCACTCTGAAGCTTCCCATCTTGAGCCCGCAAGAAAGCGTGGAGACATGATTGACACATATAAATACGTTCCATGGTTTCTACAAGACAGATCAATCCACAGTTCACCCTCGCAGTAACCATAGAGAGAGAAGAGGAACAGTACTTCAGTTTAAATAAAGCCAACATAGCTAGGCTCAACGTACGCAGTTCTCTTCTCAGAGCTAGTCATTAACACCTGGACCAGCTTGCCAGACAGTGTTGTTACTGCACCTACCATTTCACTTTTTTAAATGCAGGTTGCCGCCCTCGGTGGGCAAATCTGCCTACAGTTTAATGATCCAATTGCTACCACTACACAGTCGGCCAGATTTAAGCCATTCTGGATGTACTTCCTGGAAGACGAACCTGGCCTACCCAGCCTCAAGCGCTCATCGATCAAGATCCAGGATTATGACTGTCACCACCTCGGAGGTAACAGCAACATACTGATCCTGATTTCCCGTGAAATTGTGTAGAATTTGTTTTCTTTTTATAAACGACGTGTGTAACTGTAGTTACTGACATATATCTATCCATTTGCTGAAATTTTTATGTAATATAACGAAAGACATGCAGAGAACCTGTTGTGCTTCGATAGCATGATACACCGTCTGCATCCGTGATGAGGATTAACCTCACATGCACAATCGTCTTGCTTTCAAAGCGTCGCGCTTCCGGGCATTTCATCATAATGCACCTGGCCAGATGCCTCAGAAGTTGTTAAGACGTAAAACACTGTAATAATCACCAATCAGAAGCTAATTCCATACCTGAATTTACAGTGTCTTGCTGCAAAACCTCCAACCAACCCCCCCCACTGACACACGGCTCGCGTCTGTTGTACTTTTTGAGTAAAGCGCGATTTCTGTCTTATTATCTTGTTCTACTACTAAAGCGGAGGAAAGAAACCTTCCGGGCGAGAAACTAACTAAAATCACGGTTGGCCCAACGATAGAGACCAACAAATTACAAGACCAAAACACCACTCTTTTGTCTTCTTCAGCACGACAACAACATTGAAGACAAGAAACCACGATGAACGAGCATCACACTTATCCCTCGTGCAAACATGGCGCAAAAAAGGATTACGGGAAACGGATGGCACTTAATTTAATAAAACAAAAAAAAAAAAAGCCCACTCTACCACGGTTTGGGTTTGACTCCTTTCACTCCAAGGACCGGGTCTGCTGTGGGACAACTACCTGTCATTGCTGCAAACGGAATTGCTACCTTGTGATGGTACACGTTTTAAGTTTTATATCTTTAATCAACCCACACCACGCGATTTCTCACGCTGTCAACAAACTCAACAGGAGGAGGGGGTTGTGGTCACAATGATATAGTGACAGGCCAGATGGGTAACATCAAGCTAAGATCATGGGCCTAAAAACAACCACACGTCACAACAACAAAGCAAACACACACATACTACGAAAGGCAAATCATACCATGGTTACTAAGTTCCTGATATCTTTGATGCTGACACACTGGTTCAGGCGTTGAAGTTTTGATGTTCTCAATTCCAAGCTTAAAACACCAACAACAACATCAACACAAAAAATGACGAAAAAAACCCCACAACCACGTTACACAAGTAGACGGTTGACATATAGAAGCAGTCGTGTGTGACAACAGAGTTGACCGCCGTCATCAAACCTACAACGACGACAACGAACAACAACAAACAATCCGGATGTTCTGAAATTTTTTTGGTTTTGTTGTGTTGTTTTTCCAAGTGTGTAAGAGAGTTTGGCAGATATAAAGTGACAGGAAAAACTGCCCACAGTTGTGACGACAACAATAAAGAAAGGCAACCATGTTGTAAATGGGTGGAAAAAAAGGAGGAGGGGGTATGGGTGGGGGAGGGCACGGGTGGTGTACAGGCAGCCAAGGAAAAAAAACATAAAAGAAAAAATGGCCGCACCAAACTTGCAGAATGCGACTACTTTGTTTAAAAACCGCGAAAATGAAAAGCGTGCCAATGACATACTTACCGTCTGTGTCTGCGTGACTGACATCATTTACATCATCACCAAGTCTTTTCTTGATATTTTCATCTGGATGAACATCCAGAGCCAGAGTAGCTCATTTGGTGGGGCGCCGGATCGTGATCTTGGGTTTGCTGTTCGAAGTCTCGGCAAGCCTTTCGGGACAGGGGGACTTTTCCCCGAGTTAACAGTTGTTCTGACTCCATAAGCCCCACAGCCTTTGAATGAACTATAACCAAGGTTCCGTTGTGTTCACGCCACGCGTAACATCTTTAACCACACGGAAAATCCATCCCACTTTCCGGAAGAGAAGGCCAGTTGGCCGTTGGTATGGGTGACCGTGACACATAGCATGCACCTTCCCCGAAGTTGTAGTAGGTTCCTTAATTGGCGGGATTAAAAACGGTCCGTACACCAAAAGTTTCGAAAATAATTGATGATTGAACACTCCACGAAAGAAAAGATTAGACAAGACCATTTTCACCAACGGAGTTTGGATGTCGACACGGGTATTAGACTCTGATTTCGCCGCGCTTTTTAAGAAGAACCCTCGATAATAAGTAGGATAGAGAGAGAGAGAAGAGAGAGAGAGGGGCATGCATCGCTGTCTGTCCTCACACACACACGACACACACACACGACACAACACATAGAGGCGCGCACCCATGCCTCTACTCGAAAGGTCGTTGTATGTCGGTTTGTAGGATTTGATGGTTTGTGTTTGCCGCGCGTTCATAGATATGCTGTGTTTGGCATTTGAACGCCCTCTCACATGGCCCGATTTGGCTCGCCAGAAAGAGAAGACCGTGGTTGTGAGTCAGAAGCACGCATGATTATTTTATAGATATTGTTTCCCTACATAACACACATCAGAAAGAAAATCATCGTACACAAACCGTAAGCTTCAGGTGTTAGAAAAGAATCATTGATAGATTAGGAAAAGATTTGAGCCGTTTCTCTCGCTCTCATTCTCTATCTCTCTATGTTGTGTGTGTGCCGAATGTGTGTGTGGTTGTGTGTTATCTTTTTGTTGGCTCCTGTTGTCACCCCTTATATGTGAATGTCAAAAGAAAACCCCCCAAAGTCGTGCCGAGTGTTCAGCGCAAGAAGGAGCAGTGGACAGACGCTGTTTTTTTCTAGTTCGATCACCTTGCACCAATGAGCCTAGACAGTGAAAAAAAAACAAAGGAAAAAACAAAAAAAAAGAGGAAGCGTAGATACAGCCCCTGTCATGTAGTCTCAGACCGAAATGGAAATCCGTAGCATCATCTTAATCATCCTCATTCTCATCGATCAGCATAAAAAAAAATGTCTCAAGTTCTCCATTCCCTTCCCTTCCCTGCTCCATGGTGACCTCATTTCGATGTCCTCTCCACGTCTGTGCCTTGGTTTGTTCCGTCGGGGTCACCGGTATCGGCGAGTCCATGGGGGCTGTCGTTGGACGAGGCTGTGGTGGGCGCCCTCCGGAGGGAGAGCTCACTCATGCCGGCTCCGCGACTAAGCAATTATGTCGTCAGTAGGGGGCTTAGTAGGGTGGTGTCCTGCTATTAGTGTAGATCAGAACCAGCCCGGAGGAGCCACGTTGCAACACCACCGAAGTGACTCTGCAGCAGTGCAGTGTCTCCTCCCGGGGGTTGCCTCTTGACGACCTTGACATTGACTGCTCCCTTTGGATTGCCGTCCGTGCCCGGTGCTGCGGCGGGGCTGACCGGGGCACCCCTAGCCCCCCCCCCCCCCCCCCCCCACCATAGCATTGCTTCCTGACAGAGGCATTCCTTCCATTGCCAAGAAGCCTGAAACGAAGAGACGAGGTAAGACAAGGCACTGTCAGCTATCTTTCTGGACCACTGCAGAATACTGCCTCGCAATACACCAACCCCCTGAGGACCGGCGCCTCCTTCACATGATAGCACCCTGAGAAATGGCGGGAACCGCCTCGCCTGGGTGGCCTTGGTCTGGTGCCTGGAGCGTGACATCAGGGCGTCGCTAGGATGGACCGGCCTGAGCAGGGGGTTAAGGCCTCCTTCGGACAGGAGAGGTGGCGTTTACTGGCTGGAGTTGTGGGAAGGATGGGGTTGGCAGTGGGGTTGTGGGTGCGTTAGGGGAAACTGTTTGCGTCTGTCATATCGCAAATCATGATATAGACAGTATATGCATACAATAGTGGTAATAATGATAATCCGAGGACAATTTCTATAGGGCCCATCCTCACAACGTAGGCTCCAGAAGTGATTATATGGAGAAGTATGTTGGTGTAGATATAGGTATAGGAAATGGTTTTGGAGCAGGGGGGGGGTAGGATGTGTGGTTGCTATTCTTTGTCTACGGCTGATGATACAATAGGTGTTATTAGTGGAAAAGGAGGATATGTGTGCGCATGAGGAAGAAGGAGATGTTTTTGGGGGTGGGGTGTTCGGAATGTGTGGTTGCAGTCTTTCTTTTCATCTCACTGATGAGCTAGCTAGTGTGATCATATGGGAAAGGATATGTGATGGTAAGGAGAGGGAGATGGAATTGTGGTGGAAGTGGGGTGGGTGGTGGGGGCTAGTGGTTGGCTAGTGTGAGTGGTTTAGGATTTGGTGGTGGTGATTGCAGTCTTTCTACATACCTCATTTCAGTTTTCATCAGGAGGCTTCACTGCAGCGTTAATAATCCATATCCGCTACACACATTCGCGAAGTTTTGAGACCATACTGCGCACGATTGTAGCTGATGACAAATGAATTAATGACGTGAAATTAGAGAATTTAAGAAGGGTCGTGGGTTGGCTTATGACTCAGCATGAAGTCTGCCCACGTGCTGTTCGGCTAGAGTATTATCCTCTAATATTGTTGTGGCATTATCAGTTATTGTCATATGTGTTTTTATGACATGTGTGTGTGTGTGTGTGTGTGTTGTGTGTGTGGTGTGTGTGTGTGTGTGTGTGACGATGTGCGTGGTAATGCAAATTCATGTGTATGTGCAGTGTGGCAATGTATGCCTATGCCGTGTGTGTGTGTGTGTGGTGTGGTGTTGTTATGTGTGTGTATGTGTTTGGTGTGTGGTGGGTGTGTGTGTGGTGTGTGTTTGTGTGGTGGTGTTGTGCACTGTCCGATGAAAGACAGATGTCACAATACGGTAGTGTGATTAAGATGTAAGGAATGTTGGTGAGGAGGAGGGAGATGGAATGGGTGGTGGAAGTAGAAACTCTGAGATGCGGTCAATTTGAAGGTGGCGGGAGGGTTTGTGTATGTGTATCTGGGGGGGAGGAGGTTGGGGGGGGTTTGGTGTGTGGGAAGACGTTGTAGGTAGGAGAAAAAGAAAGGACTGTTATGTGTGTGTGTGGGTTGGTGTGGTGTATGTGGAGGTGATATAGCATCAGTTGCAATCCCGTCTTTTCGCCACACTGAGGATAGAGATAGTACGATCGCATGGAGAGTCATTGTGCTGGGGTGTGATGGCAGGCACAGAGCAACCGCAATACTACGTTTTGAAATTGCTTTCTTCATTTTTTTTTTTTTCCTTTTTTTTTTTTTTTTTTTGGTCCCTTCTTCAAACCCCATTTCAGATGCATACAGCGATGCCTTTCCAAAGAATTTCTGCCGTCCCACCCCCCTCTTCTCTTCCCCCTTCCCTTTCTTCATTCCTACCCTCTGTCCACTCTCGTGTGCCTTATTTGTTCATTGTTCACTGATTTTCTTGGCTGTTGTTGACACTCAATGATTTTCATTGCGGTTGTGAACACTACTGATTTTCATTGGTCTGTTGTAATGAACACTCACTGATTTTCATTGTGTGTTTGTTGAACACTCACTGAGTTTCCATGTGCTGTTGTGAACACCACTGATATTCCACTGCTTTGTTTACCACTCACTGGTTTTTCAATTGGCTGTTTTGTTTTCACACCCTGATTTTCATTGGCTGTTTTCAACCTCACTGATTTTCATTGGTTGCTTTTGATTCGGTGACTGCGCCCTCCTCGCCATGGAAAACCTGTGGCTGCTGTCTGGCACGTCGGAACACCGCTGACAGGCAATGGTGACCTAGTCCGCCTCTTTGACACGCTGTCCCGATATTTGGACGTCTCGGGGGCCTTTTAAACCATTTGGACCTGGTGTTCAGCGGTGTCTCCGCGACTGGCGCCATCGTGGGCCCTCCCCAGCCGAGGTGACAGTGTTCCATTGTCTATAATTTTAACACGTTCTTGGTGGTTTTCGTCTCTGTTGCCTCACTGTCCACCGTCAAGGAGGTTCGGTTTGCAGTTTCATCTCTGTGTTCGTCAAGAGCGTCCTGCGTCGGACTAGTCCATATCGCTTCACCACGTCCCGCTGAATGGTTTTGAAAAAAAAAAAAGAAAAAAAAACGACGCAAAAAAAATGATTTAAGGTGATGGATAGAAGAATTGCATGACTTAGGTGATAGACTTAGGAAAGACATCTCATTGCTACAACTAACAGAGGCTGGACCTCACGCATTGGCCCAGCGGGGCTGTATTCACCCTGTTTGTTGGCTCGCTGTCCTCTCTGTCCATTAGCATTCAGGTTCTGCTGATCCCGTTCCTTCAATCACTGTGTCCCAACTCGTTCCTGATATTTATCTTTTAGTTTCTTTGTTCCAATTTATTCTGTTTATTTGTTTGTTTAATTTTAAGGTATGTATCGATTTCGGTTGTCGCTTTAATACCGGGAGTTTAGTCTCACAACGCTTAGCAGATATGTGCCGCTTTGTGTCTAGTTTCAGTCTTCCCTGCGTGACGCCGTCCTATACGTGCCGTGCACGGTGGCCGTCTATGTAGGGGGACAAAAACAGGCACCCCGTTTGTCCCACTCCTAGTAAAACTTCAAATGGCCACGTGGACTGTGGCCTTGCGACCACACCATTGACTTGTGGTTCAGGTCTGAATCAAACAGCAGATCCAGGTGTGTTTTTGTTTTTTTTTAAGTTTTTTTATTTTTGTTTTAACACCTGGGTAGATAGAGATTTTGTGGTGACATTTATATAGGTTTGATCACATCAGAGCAGGCATGACGCTTTGTGATATACCAGCTGTAGATCTTGCAAGTTTTGGCGATTATGGATTGTTGAACAGAGTGCGGAGGGAAGCGGGTGGGATGGTGAAAACTGAGCAGGGGGTGTTGAAGGAACAGAGGACTGGGGACTTCGGTAGGACGTCTGCGCTGTCCCGAGTGTGTCTGGCGGTAGTGTGGAGGGACAACGGCACCCTCCCTTTCTTCCCCCAACTCCCCCGCCCCCTCGTCCCGGGCATGGCTTTCAGCATGTTTTTCTTGCAGTGGTTGTCCAGGTCTTCTGTCGGGTTCATGCAGGTCTTAAAAGTCTGGAAAAGTCTGGAAATGTGAAAGTCCATTTTCCAGGTCTGGAAAACTCTGGAAAATCGCACACCCCCCCCCCCAATTGGCCTGAAATAGCCTGGAAAATGGAAGAGTCAAGCACGAAGCGTGATATTTTGCATGGCTGCTTAATTTTCCGCACTCGTTAGCATTTATTAATGCAACAAAATAAAAAAAGAAAAAAAAAGAATCCGTGGTGACTGAACGGTGATTTCACGATGCATGCTTTCACTTTTGCCATCAAGTTATTTCTGAGTTACTTCCCCTACATCAGGGTCTATCAACCTCCAGGTCTTCTGGCCGTTCCTGCCATTGCTATTGATTGGTTGTGTTTCCGGTCTGGCCTGGAAAAAGTCAGGAAAAGTCAGGAATTTTGAGCTGCATTTCCTGTAGGAACCTTGTCTGTATATTATAGTAACAGACCTATGCACTGATTTAGCTCATTTCACTCCGGTCTGTTTTAAAAAAAAAAAAAGAAAAAAAAAAAGAAAGGGAAAATAGGAGTTTTGGCTCTGAACCCATCTTTTGGTGTCTCCCTCCACCCCTAGAAAACAGGCAAATAAACAAACATTCTCCTCTTGAAATGCAGAAATAAAACAAACATTGCTCCTCATGAATAAAGAAGTAAACAAACGTTCCTCTTCTCTTGAAATAAAAGGAGTAAACAAAACATTCTCCTTGAAAACATCTCTCTCTTGAAATAAAGAAGTAAACAACATTCACCCTTTGAAATACAGAAATAAAACAGACATTCTCCTCATGAAATAAAGAAATAAATGAGTGTTCTTCTCTTTAAACACAGAAAAAACAAAACTCCTCTTGAAATAAAGGCAAGTAAACAAACATTCTCTTCTTGAAATAAAGAAGTAAAACCAACCATTCTTCTCTTGAAAGTATAGAAATAAACGACGTTATCCTCTTGAAATAAAGAAATAAACCATTCTCCTCTTGAAATAAAGAAAATAAACAAACTTTCTTTTGAAATAAAGAATAAAAAACAAACATCTTCAGCTGACGGTGATGTGGGGAGTTGTTTTGTGCATTTTTGATATTTGTAGTTTGCAGTGCCTAAAGAGGATATATTTGTAGAAAATATGCCTGTCTGTTCATTATCGCTGTGCTGGCATTTTCAGACTTGGACGATCTACTGAGTTACATGCAAGCATGAAAGCGCGGGGAAGAGTCCGCCACATCTCATCTCTACCGCTGCCATCTTTCATGTACAAGGGAAGGAGAAACACAGGAACCCAGCAATCTCTGCACGCTCTGGTCAGCCAGGGGCTAGCCTGGACCCTGACAGAGGACAAATCCACGGGCCCCTCGTCTCTCTTCACAACCATCGAAGACTTGACCCTCCGTCCTGCAACAGAACTGCTGGGTCACCGATCGCCCCAGAGTGACCAGGACGATGAGATGCTCAGAGCGTCGACGTGGTCATGTGAAGACGGTGCACGTCTGGAGGCTGTTGGAGGCCACTATTCTGGGCCCACATTGGCAGCCAGGCGGCGGACACGGTGAAGAACATCGCGGAGGCCATTATCCGCGGCCTGGCCGAAGCCTGCAGACATGCCGTCCTTGGCGTGGGGGACATGGTAGCTGTGCTGGGAAGAGAAGCGGCGTTGAAGAACCGATCACCATGCGTGGCAAAGTCCTGGAGGTGTCGAAGGATGAAGTGACGTTGTTTGCGGTGGATTATGGGAAGGTTGAGAGGGTCCGTGTGTGTGATGTCTACGGGTTGCCGGAGCCACTTCAGCATTTGTCCTGCCTGCGGGGCAAGCAAAACTTTGCTGTTTGGCAGGCAGGTTGCTGTGTCGGACCATGTTGCTGTGTGGTTGGCTTTTGTTGTCTGCTGTGTTGTTGTTTAGTTGCTTTGTGTTCCTGCTGTGTTGCTTAGGTTTGCTTTGTATGCTATGTCATGGTTAGGTACTTTGTTCTCTGTTGCATTGTTTAAGTTGCTGTTGTTTGCTGTGTTGATGTTTGGGGTCGCTTTGTTGTCTGCTGTGTTTTGCTGTTAGTTTGCTTTGTTGCATGGTTAAGTTGCTTTGTTGTCTGCTGTGTTGCTGTTTGGTGGCGTAGTTGTCTGCTGTGTTCTGTTAGGTTGCTTTGTTGTCTGCTGTGTTGCTGTTAGGTTGTTGGCTAGTCTGCTGTGTTGCTGTTTAAATTGCTTTGTTGTCTGCTGTGTTGCTGTTAGATGCTTTGTTGTCTGCTGTGCTGCTGTTAGGTTGCTTTGTTCTCTGCTGTGTTGCAGTTAGGTTAGTTTGTCTGCTGTGTTGCAGTTAGGTGGTTGTTTGTCTGCTGTGTTGCTGTTAGGTTGTTTTTGTGCTGCTGTGTTTGCTGTTAGGTTAGTTGTTGTCTGCTGTGTTGCTAGTTTGGTCACATTGTTGTCTTTGTGTTGCTGTTGTGTTGCTTTGTTGTCTTCTGTGTGTTGCTGTTAGGTTGCATTTTGTGTGCTTTGTTGCTGTTAGGTTGTTGTTGTCTGCTTTGTTGTGTTAGGTTTCTTTGTTGTCTGGCTGTGTTGCTGTTAGGTTGCTTTGTTATCTGATGTGCTGCTGTTTGGTCGCGTTGTTGTCTGCTGTGTTGTGTTAGGTTTCCTGTTTGTCGTTGCTTTGTTGTCTGCTGTGTTGTGTTACGTTGTTTGTTGTCTGCTGTGTTGCTGTTGGGGTTGTTTGTTGTCTGCTGCTAGGTTGATTGCTGTCTGCTGTGTTGCTGTTAGGTTAGGTTTCTTTGTTGTCTGCTGTGTTATTGTTAGGTAAGGTTTCTTTGTTGTCTGCTGTGTTGTTAAGTTTCTTTGGTGTCTGCTGTGTTTTGTTAGGTTGCTTTGTTGTCTGCTGTGTTGCTGTTAGGTTGCTTTGTTGTGTGCTATGTTGCTGTTAGGTTGTTTGTTGTCTGCTGTGGTGTTAGGTTTCTTGTTGTCTGTTGTGTTGCTGTTAGGTTGCTTTGTAGTCTACTGTGTTATTGTTAGGTTGCTTTGTAGTCTGCTATGTTAGGTTGCTTTGTTGTTAGCTGTATTGTTGTTTGTTAGGGTCGCTTGTTGTCTGCTGTGTTGCTGTTAGATAGCTTTGTTGTATGTGTACTGAAATGAATTCTATAGCTTGAGGTGGTTTCACAAAAGGTATGCAGGTTGTAGTGCAAGTTATTAAAAAAAAACTTTTTTTTAAAAGTAGAAGCTTAGTTG
Source organism: Conus betulinus (assembly GCA_016801955.1). Classification (NCBI taxonomy): domain Eukaryota; kingdom Metazoa; phylum Mollusca; class Gastropoda; order Neogastropoda; family Conidae; genus Conus; species Conus betulinus. Next base: position 40,036 of record JADBJO010013480.1, on the reverse strand, counting down.
TAACCAATTCTAAACCCTTCCACAGTTCCAGCCAAAGTTTGAATAATGCAGATTAAGTAAGGTACGGCAGAAGTCGAAACAGTTGAGTTAAATTCTGCTGTCAGTCAGTCTTGTGCCAAAAAGGTCTCACCATCATTTTTTTTTTTAAGATTGTCTTCTTCAGTTTTGACATAACATTTGGTCCATGATTTCATATTCTGAAGATACTCATTTCTTAACAGTATGTTTGTTTCATCCTGAAGCCATTTCTGGAAATGATAGCTGTCTCTTGCAGTTTCATTGTAGTCTTTCTAATGATGATACAGGCATGTCTGCCGTCCTTGACCATCCGGGATTTGTCCCGGAAAGTTTATTTTAGAAGCCACTGTCCCGGAAATCCCGGATTTGCAACACTCGTCCTGCAAAAAAAAAAAAAATCGGGAGTTATAAAGCCGTTCTTATCATGCTGCACAGAACTGAGCCAAGAATATCGTCTTCTAGAGTGAGTAGACGTAATACGCATGCGTGTGGAAACCCCCCCCCCAAAAAACACCTAGCTTTCACTTTGAAGTCAGAAGATGGCATCGAAGACGAGACTTGATGTCGACACCGAGTCGGATTCTGACTCTTTGGATGGATCAGGAAGGAGTGAAAAGAAGAAGAAAAACGACCGTGAAGCGAGGTTGTGTCTTCAAAAAAGAATTCCCCTTTGTAGATGCCAGAATCTTCAGCTTGATGAAGGCGGGCAGATAACGAAGAAGAAGAAGGAAAAGTGGCCGTGTCTACAACAAGAGAGGAAAGGAGTTTCGTTTGCCTTCTGCAAGACGTGTTCCTGTCTTGACACTGCTCTGTCCCTGATTTTACGGATCTGTCCCTGACTTCTGTCTGTATTGTCCCTGAAAGCAAATTCTGGGGTAGGCATGCCTGTAGTCTGATGGCGTAGAACTTGATCAATGGTCATACATGTCCCGAAGTTCTACAGTGGACGTTCCTGAAGATTATTATTATTATTATTTTTGAACATGTGTTTTTGGACACAGAAGGAAACTCATTTCAAGCCCTCTTGAGGGTATGCATTTTGTATAGTAGGGGCAGAGGGTATTGATGTCACATGTCACCTGCAGGTGTGCGTGCCCCGCCAGCCTCTGTCTCGGCGGTGGAGTTTGCCATGGCCACCCTGACCAACTTGACCCAGCGCTGCCCCACTGCAGGTAAGACCTTGCAGATACATGTATGGTTTGGCATTAAGGTCAAAAGAAGGTACTTTAAAAAAAAGAAATTATGCTTAAAAATTTTTTTTTGTTGAAATTCTTCATCCAGGCCTCAGGAAAAAAGTGGAGGAGAGAAAAAAAAAAGATTTTGTTGCATCATTGTTGGAGGCTTTAAAAGATCATGCATACACAGGCACACAAAACACACTCAGGTTCTTGAGGGCCTTCCAGGAAGTTCTTGAGAACAGAATCTGCTGCTGAAGTGAAGGCCTTTTAAGTCCTTGACCTCAACATTCTTTTGACAGCTTCAAGGTCCTTCCAGGTCCTTTCAAAAGCTTTTTTTTCTTATTCCACATCGTACATTTGAAAGAAATCCTCTTGTGACATTTGAAGTGAAAAAGTAAAGTAAGGCCTGACTCTGACGCCGTTTGCCATGGAGTTACCGATTTCAAACAGAGGTCAAAAGGTCATGGGAAGAGAACTCGCAAACTCGGCTGTGCTGACCCTGAGAAAGAGTACTTTGTACTACTGCTGTCTCAGAATTCTCCCTTTTGAAGTCAGAGTTACGTCTGTACCAAAAATGCACAGAACACGCTCGTTGCCGGACAGGTCAAGCGACTTGGAGAAGATCCGTGTAGAGTGAAGCATGGATTCTGAAAGCGGTTAAAAAAAAAATGCAATCATGATGTACATTTTGTGGACACGCAGTCTGGGATCATTGGAGAATCCCAGCATGCACCAGTGTATGAAGAAGGCTCGTCATTGAGCGTTTAGACAGGATAGGACGCTTCGTGCAGCCATTGAATGGTGTGGGAAATGGAAACATTTGAAGATGATGTGATGTAGGAATGAATGCAGGATTCTGATGCAGAGATTTCAGGATGATTCTGTAAGACTTTTGATGATAGTTTTATGAATTTTGACTCCTGACATTTGCCTAATTTAAACAGTTTTGTTATATAACATTGTAAAATTATCAAGTGGTCCTTTTTAATACTCTTTCAGGTCCTTAAATTGCGTATTACAAATACCTGACAACCGTGCACACACACACACACACACACACACACACACACACACACACACACACACACACACACACACACACACACACACACACACACACACACACACGCACACGTATGTATGTATGCATGGACACATGGATGCATGTAAACATGCACCCATGTGCACACATACACACACACATACACACGCATACACAGTCATTAATGCTCTCTCTCTTTCATATACACACATATATGCACAGACACAGATGGACACTGTTCGTTCATTCGTTCGTTCGTACTTCTGTTGAACAGACGTTAAACAGAAGTATGAGCAAAACGAACGAACAAAAACAGATGGACACACACTGACACCGACACCCACACATGCACAGACACATGCACACACTCCCATATACATCACACACACACACATACACACACACACACACGCACGCCACACACACCTCCCCTCCCTAAGCACTGACCATTCCTTTGCTACATGCAGGAGTGAAGTTGGTCGACCTGGGAGTGGCGGATCACCTTGACCTTTCTCCTGACCTGCGGCCACCCCAGCCTCGCCTTCAAGCCAACCCGTCCCTGCTGTGTACACATCTCCCCTGTCCCCGAGATCTCCGCTGCCGTCGACTGGTCCCGCTTCATCCGACCTCTCTAGGTTAGGCATTTCTAAACTTGCTTTGTAGCTTCATTGAATTCTTCTTCTTCTTCTCCTCCTTCTTCCTTCTTCTGCGTTCCAGAATCATGACTCATATTTCCAGACCAGTTTGATGGACGAAGGCTGCTGTTGTCTTCAGATCCTCCATTGTGCACCAAAGCTTCGCCACAAGCGTGGCTTCGTGTGGCCAGCGCTGTATCGTACATCCTGGTAAAAGGGAGCAGGACTGAAGAATGTGCTCGGGGTGTTGTGGGCCTGTCTCACAAGGGCAGTCTGGTGTGTGCCATAGCCCAATACGATGGAAATGGGCTTGGAGACAGCAGTGGCCAGTTGGTAGTCTGAAGATTGTGGTCTGTTGGTATCGCTGTAGGTGGAGCTGCTGATTATCAGACGGGTGTCTGTGTTCTTCTTCCCAGAGTCTTTTATACCGGCTTTTGAGGACAGTTTGGCCCTCATTGAATTCATAGCGTTGTTGACACTCTCAGGGCTTCTGAATTATAATTAAGAAAAAATTGATTATCTGCTTTTTTTTTTGGTCTAGCAATTGCTTAAGTAATAAAAAAAAAAGAGCTAGACAAAGAACTTATGAGACTGGGGCACTATTCTGTTTTATGTCTGACCACTCCTAGGTTAGGGTTCTAGCTTGCTTTGTTGCTTCTTTAAATTCATAGCGTTGTTGACACTCGGGGGTTTCTGAACTACAAGTTTTTCTTTATTTATTGTTCTTCTTTTTTTTTTTTTTTTTTTTTGGGTCTAACCTAAGTAGTGAAAAGAGAGCTGGACAAGGCTGAAACAGGGGCACTGCTTTAACCGGTTTTGCATTCTACCCTGCCAAACTGGACATTCCTTGGTGTTGATTTATACCTGCCAAAGCCTCTTGCCAGTCTCTCAGATCTAATGGGTGATTTTCCATCACATGTTAAGCTCCAGTGAAGCTTCCAGCTTAGTTTGATGGAGGGTAAACTAAACGAAGGAAAGCATGACATGACACAGATTTTTGGCACCACGTGATTATGCCGCTAAGTTCTTGACAGATACGAAACATTTCGAATACTGGAAAGAGTTTCTACTACTAATCGACTACCTTTCGCTGGCTGCTTTGGGGTGCTGTTGGATTCTTTTTTCGAACCCTTGGTGGCGAGAACACCACAGAATTACGGACTGTGGTGTGTCTATTAGATGCCAAGAGCACGGACACAATCAACCGTGTCTCCCTGATGAGTCCGATCCAGCGGACGAAAGGCCTAGGAGCAGGCAATACAAACAGATCTGCCTTCAAGAGGGATTACGATGGTTCCCTCATGCAGAGCTAGTGAAGGGGTTCCATATTTATAATATACAATTTCTTCATCTTTCAAATTTTTTTTTTCGTTGTGTGTTAATTTAAAATTTTTTGCCAAGTCATTACTGCAATGATGGAAGAATTGTTAACCTGCTCTTGTTTTTCCCCCCCACTACTTAATTGTTCAGCATTATACTGGAGGAGTTTCTCAGTAACAGGAGAATTCTGTAAGGTATACCCCCCCCCCCCCCTCCACTCCCATGTTATTGATAGTAGTTTGCTGTGCTTGTGTGTCTGTTTGTGTGTCGTTTATGGTAACTGACTGTCATGGACCTAGCCTGGTTTCCAACACTCTGAAGTCCATCTAAAGGATTATGTGCCTCCCCAATCCAGGGTTTCGCCACACATTGCCGCTGAAGCGTGAAGCCATGGCAAACACGTCTGTATCATCGACATGGCTCTCCGAGTCATTATTGTTATCGATTCTGTGGCATCATGGCCGCTTAGTTTTTCACAGTCATGTTCAGCGGACTGCCCCTTGTCACCCTCACTCACCGTCACACATAGCACAAAAGAATTAGGTTGAAAAGATTTAAACTCTCAGTTCATGCAATTTTTCAAATTGTTCCCCATTTTTGCTATGGCCTCTGCTTTCAAATACGGCATCGTAATGTTCAAAGCTTCCCAAACCACCTGTTTGGAAATGAAATGTTGGGGTACTTTTGACAGGTGGATAGGGGGAAAATCAGCATTTTGTATGAAAGATGGGTTGAAAAGTGATGGGAAAAGTTTAACGTAATGTGTGGATTTCTGATTCTTTAAAAGGTTGAAGGATCAGAGTTACAGATCTGCGGTTTGTGCTTGTAGTCATGTGACATTCATGCGTTCCGACAGAGGGTCTGCCCACTGGGAGAAATGGTAATGGTCTGTTTCAGGGAGTCTGGTGGAGCTGTAGGATGGTCGTCATGGTGATCTGTTTCAGAGAGTCTGGTGGAGCTGTAGGATGGTGGTCATGGTGATCTGTTTCAGGGAGTCTGGTGGAGCTGTAGGATGGTCGTCATGGTGATCTGTTTCAGGGAGTCTGGTGGAGCTGTAGGATGGTCGTCATGGTGATCTGTTTCAGAGAGTCTGGTGGAGCTGTAGGATGGTCGTCATGGTGATCTGTTTCAGAGAGTCTGGTGGAGCTGTAGGATGGTCGTCATGGTGATCTGTTTCAGGGAGTCTGGTGGAGCTGTAGGATGGTCGTCATGGTGATCTGTTTCAGGGAGTCTGGTGGAGCTGTAGGATGGTGGTCATGGTGATCTGTTTCAGTCTGGTGGAGCTGTAGGTTGGTTGTCACGGTGATCTGTTTCAGAGAGTCTGGTGGAGCTGTAGGATGGTGGTCATGGTGATCTGTTTCAGAGAGTCTGGTGGAGCTGTAGGATGGTGGTCATGGTGATCTGTTTCAGAGAGTCTGGTGGAGCTGTAGGATGGTGGTCATGGTGATCTGTTTCAGGGAGTCTGGTGGAGCTGTAGGATGGTTGTCATGGTGATCTGTTTCAGAGAGTCTGGTGGAGCTGTAGGATGGTCGTCATGGTGATCTGTTTCAGGGAGTCTGGTGGAGCTGTAGGATGGTGGTCATGGTGATCTGTTTCAGAGAGTCTGGTGGAGCTGAGTCGCAGGCAGTGCCTTCGCCAGGAGCTGGACAACCTGCAGCGCAACCTGGTGGTAGTCACGCTCTTCGCCCTGGCCAACCTGCTGCACCAGAAACCAAGCCAACCATCAAGTGCTGTTCCACCTGCAAGGTGAGACTGCTACAAGGTGTGCTTGGGTGTAGTGGGTTAAGGTTTCAGACTCGTACTTCATGGGTTCAGGGTTCAGGGATTCTCACTCCAGACAGCCAGGTCGGGAAGAGATTGTCTCTGTGGGGTGAGTCTGGTTAAGTACAGTGGGTAATGCATCAGACTGTTTGTCCACAGGTTGAGGGTTCTGTTCTCAGTCTAGACATCCAGGTAGGGAGAGAGTGGCTCTGTAGGTGAATATTTGTGTAGACTCCAATCCCTTAGGATGGAGCTTAAAACTTAAGGTCCTTTCCACCTCCATTTTGCTCCCAATTTGAGCAGATAAGTGATGGTTCGTTCTTCGTTTTCATTGTTCTGGAATGTTGTTTGTCATGTCTGAAGAAGACCGAAGAGGTCAAAATGCCTCAGGTTGTGACTTGTTATTTGTGTCTTTCGTTCGATGGAATAGTAGTTTTTCTTTTGTGTTTGTTTCCATCTCGGCCTGCAGACAGTCACCTCACTTTGAAACTAAGGTGGTTTGGTGGAGGCACGCATACACCTTGCCCCCATGTTCAACCCCGTTCCACCTTTCCGACAAAGTAGGGCCTTCATGTTTGACTGGGACAGATGACGTAAAGATGACACCCGTTAACATTGGTGTCATTGGTACAGCGTTATCCAGGAGGGCAGAATACGGCTACGTCATTGGTGAGAATGAAAAATGGTCGCCTTCGCAGAAATGTCGTCAGATGGGAACCTTGGAGTTCTTGACAGGGAGCAGAGAGAGAATGGCCGACTGTTCTGGCAGCAAGACGGATCACATCTGTACATATATGCTGAACAAACCTGCTAGGAGCGATCCTGCAAACCCCCCCCCCCCCGCCTCCCCGTCCACCCCCACCGCATTCTTCCAAGGGTGGTGCAGGACTGCTCCCAGCTGGTTGGTTCGGCGGTTGAGGACAGTACTTCTCTGGGTCCTACCCGCACCTTCGGGTTCATCTTATTCTTTGTTCTGTATATCTATGTAGACTTTATGGTCTTTTGTTTTCCAGGACAGTCATTGTGTAGAACAGTGTCCACTCCCACCCTCACCCCCCCCCCCCCCCCCCCACTGTCTGTGGTCTGTGTATCTGAGACAATCACTGTGTTGAACAGTGTCTACCCCACCCCAAACACATCCCCCCCTCCCACTCCACCACCACCCCCCCCCCCCCCCCATTCTCTGTGGTCTGTATATGGAAGGACAATCATTGTGTTGAATAGTATCCAAACATCCCCCTTCTGTGCGGTCCATGTGTTTAAATACAGTCATTGTGTTGAATAGTGACCAGGACTTTCTCTCTCTCCATAATCAGTGTTTCATATCACATCATGTTGAACAGTACCCCCAAGTTTCCCCCCTCTCTCCATAGTCTGTGTTTTGCATATCACTTTGTGTTGAACAGTACCCTGATTCTCCCCCTTTCTGTGTAGTCCGTGCTTTGCAGGTGTGTTGAACAGTGGTGACCCTGATTTTCCCCCTCTCTCTGTAGTCCGTGCTTTGCAGGTGTGTTGAACAGTACCCTGATTCTCCCCCTCTCTCTGTAGTCCGTGTTTTGCAGGTGTGTTGAACAGTACCCTGATTTTCCCTCCTCTCTCTGTAGTCCGTGTTTTGCAGGTGTGTTGAACAGTACCCCAAATTTCCGCCTCTCTCCATGGTCCATGTTTTGCATATCACATTGTGTTGAACAATTCCCCAATTTTTTCTCTCTCTCTCTCTGGTCAATGTGTTTTGCACGTTTGTCGAACAGTGCCCCAATTTTCCCTCTTCTGTGGTCGATGTGTTTTTGCAGCGTGTTGACAGTACCCCAATTTTCCCTCTTTCTGTGGTCGATGTGTTTTTGCGGCTTGTTGAACAGTTCCCCAGTTTTCCCTCTCTCTATGGCCGTGTTTTTGCATATCACTTTGTGTTGAACATTACCCCAATTTTCCCTCTCTCTATGGTCGATGTGTTTTTGCAGGCATGTTGAACAGTACCCCAATTTTCCCTCTCTCTATGGTCCGTGTTTTGCATATCACTTTGTGTTGAACAGTACCCCAATTTTCCCTCTTTCTGTGGTCGATGTGTTTGTAGGTCACATTATCGTGTTGAATGTGAAGTGTTTTGCAGGTCACATTATCGTGTTGAACGTGCTGTGTTTGCAGGTCACATGATCGTGTTGAACGTGCTGTGTTTTGCAGGTCACATGATCGTGTTGAATGTGCTGTGTTTTGCAGGTCACATGATCGTGTTGAACGTGCTGTGTTTTTGCAGGTCACATGATCGTGTTGAACGTGCTGTGTTTTGCAGGATCACATGATGGTGTTGAACGTTCACTGATGTTTTGCAGGTCACATGATCGTGTTGAACGTGCTGTGTTTTGCAGGGTCACATGATCGTGTTGAACGTGCTGCGACTGTTCAGACCTCACCAGATGGTGCAGCAGGCGGCCATCGGGGTGCTGAAAGTTATCTACCCTGGTGTGGTCCACACTCCGGACCACCATGAGAGGTCAGTCTCACGTTTTCGTCTTTAGTGATAGCGGTGTGGTGGTGGTGTGATACTGAAGGTGTCGGTGGTGGTCGGTGGTGGTGGTGGTGTTGTTGTGATGGTGGTGGTGGTGTTGTGATGGTGGTGGTGATGGTGATAATGGTGGTGGTAGTGATGGTAGTGGTGGTGGTGGTGGTGCTGATGGTGTCGGTGGTGGTGGTGGTGTTGTGGGACAAGATGGAAGACCGTCAAAGTGGACTGTGCCAACAGCATGGTGAACAGAAGCGATGACTGCTTCTGTCAGAGAGCTTACGTTTATCGTCTGTGTCTGTGGCTTTGTCTGTCCGTCTGTCTGTCAGCAAGATTATGTGCAGGATTCAGGTTTAGGGAAGCTTGGTGGAAAGACGGACCTTGCCCCAAGGGCGGACCCATTGGACGACGTAAGTACAGATCAAAGGACAGACCCATTGGACATTGGTGCAGATCAAAGGACAAACCCATTGGACATTGGTGCAGATCAAAGGACAGACCCATTGGACATGGGTGCAGATCAAAGAACAGACTCATTGGACGCTGGTGCAGATCAAAGGACAGACCCATTGGACATTAGTGCAGATCAAAGGACAGACTCATTGGATGTTGGTGCAGATCAAAGGACATCCCCATTGGACATTGGTGCAGATCAAAGGACAGATCTATTGGACGTTGGTGCAGATTCTTATCCTAGGGCATTACACATTGGTGCAGATGTTCTTCCAAGAACATTACTCATTGGTGCAGATTCTCACCCAAGGACATTACACATTGGCGCAGATCCACATCCAAGAACATATTACACATTGGTGTAAGTGTTCATCCAAGAACATTACACATTGGTGCAGATTCTCGCCCAAGGACATTAGACATTGGTGCAGATTCTCACCCAAGGACATTAGACATTGGTGCAGATCCTCATCCAAGGACATTACACATTGGTGCAGATGCTCATCTGATGGCAGACCCGTTACACATTGGTGCAGATCCTCATCCAAGAACATTACACATTGGTGCAGATCCTCATTCAAGGACATTACACATTGGTGCAGATGCTCATCTGACGGCAGACCCATTACACAGTGCAGATTCTTGTCTGTCATACTCCATTGTAATTACAGTTAAAAGGTTGAAGATGAACATACTCCGCTTTGATTGGAGGATTGTCAGTCATGTGACCTGTGTTGGATTTCAGCGGCAGAGTCTATGAGACAGCAAAGAGAGAGGAAGAAAGAACATTGTCGGAACGTCAACAAGTGGCAGATGGTGGTGGCAACAATGACAAGGTGTGTTCTGTGGTTTTTTTTTTGAAAATAATTTTCTTCTTCATTTTTGTTTGTTGTATATTCTGTTCTCAGTGAAGGACATCAGTAAAGAAAGAGAAAAAAAACGAAAATAAAACAGACAGAGACAAAGAAAGTGATGGAAAGGAAAAAAAATTACAACCTGAAACGATCCAGAAGATAGGATCTCCTAGCGTCCCACAGAGTGAAGGTAAAAACGGAAAGACCGTCTAGAATACAGCAAGATGAATGTTCCCCCCCCCCCCCCTCCCCCCCCCCATCCCCTTCTCCCCCTC
>JADBJO010013480.1:5000-25000 GCA_016801955.1 Conus betulinus | reverse complement strand
TTGCAGATGTTGTCAGACACATGGCGCCCAGTGTTGATGGTGTGGCTGATGTTGTCAGACACATGGTGCCAATGTTGATGGTGTGGTTGATGTTGTCAGACACATGGTGCCCAATGTTGATGATGTGGCTGATGTCGGACACATGGTGCCCAATGTTGATGGTGTGGTTGATGTTGTCAGACACATGGTGCCCAATGTTGATGGTGTGGTTGATGTTGTCAGACACATGGTGCCAAATGTGGACGATGTTGACACATGATGCCCCATGTTGATGGTCTGATTGACACTTGTTGACCAATGTTGGTGGTGTGGTTGATGTTGTCAGACACATGGTGCCCAATGTTGATGTTGTCAGACACATGGTGCCCAATGTTGATGTGGTTGACTCATGTTGCCCAGTGTTGATGTTGTCAGACACGTGCTGCCCATACCAGGACGACCAGACTCACCACCTGCTTCATGTCAACAGCATCAGGGCTGTGGGCTTTGGAGACCGTCCTGGAGATCATCTGTGGAATGCTGAACATAGGTATAGCCATAGCCCTAGCTCTGTAGTGTGTAGACATCGCTCTGTAGTGTGTAGACATCGCTCTGTGGTGTGTAGACATTGCTGTCTAGTAAGAAGTCTTAGCTTTGCAGTATGTAGCCTAGCTCTGTAGTGTGTAGACATCACTCTCTAGTGAGAAGTCTTAGCTTTGCAGTACGTAGTCCTAGCTCTGTAGTGTGTAGACATTGCTCTCTAGTGAGAAGTCTTAGCTTTGCAGTATGTAGCTCTAGCTCTGTAGTGTGTAGACATCGCTCTCTTGTGAGAAGTCTTAGCTTTGCAGTATGTAGCCCATAGCTCTGTAGTAATAAGTCTACTTTGCAGTATGTAGTCATAGCTCTGTAGTAATAAGTATACTTTGCAGTATGTAGTCATAGCTCTGTAGTAATAAGTATACTTTGCAGTATGTAGTCATAGCTCTGTAGTACGAAGTCTAAACTTTTCAATATGTAGCCATAGCTCTGTAGTACAAAGTCTTATTTTTGCAGTGTGTAGCCAAAGCGGGAACATTATAAGGCGAAGATTTATCATTCTATATTCTCCCCCTCAGGTGTGGGGAGGAACAATCTTCATCGGCCTCACCAAGAAGGGTCGGGTGCAGGGCGTGACGCTGGACCGTGCGGACCGTGACTGCGTTGCGTCTGGGCGTGGACGAGATGATGTTGAAGACATTGCCCAGCATTCCTTTCAACCGGTTGCAAGTGGATTACCTCCCAGTCATGCGGAAAACCTGGGACGGCAAGCTGGAACCGAAGGGCAACACGTTTGTGATCGGTGGGTGTTCCCCTTGTTCTGCTTCAAAGGGAAGTGACTGAAGGTGGAAATGGAAGCAAATTTTTAAACAGAAAAGTTACAGGTTCCGCTGGACAAAACTAGACAAGTGGATTTACAGGACAAAACACAAAAGCATTTTCGAGCTCCTAGGTCTTCTTCAGGCAAAAATAAACAACATTTTAGGACCAATGAAATTGTTCGTTCTGCTGGAAAAACTAGACAAACGGATTACAGGATGAAACACGATGTGTTTCGACTTCTTAGGTCGTTCTTCAGGCAAAAAACAAACAACATGTAGGACAATGAAATTGTTTGTTCTTTGTTTTCGTGTTGTAAAAGTTTGTTTGTGTTTGCCTGAGGAAGGCCAAAGAGGTGGAATGCATTGTGTTTTGTCCTGTAATCTATTTGTGCAGCAGAACCAGGAACTTTTCTGTTTACATCTCCTTGGTCTAGTCTGTGACCGAAGAAGGAAAGATATGACTTGCAAAATGAGACAGTTTACATTTTCACTGGATGTTGGTGATCTTTAGACATTGCAGAGTCAAGGACACCCTACTCATATTTCAGCTCCTTCCAGAGGTGTTTTAAAGTCGTGCGATGAAATGGATTGTCATGTGTCTTATTGACATGTGAAATTAGCAAGAAGCATCAAAACCACAGCTGGATGATCTTCTTAAGGAAATGTTTATACACAGAACCCTAAAAAAAATTGTCTGTACGATTGTTACAGAGAAATCTCTTCGTTGATGCAGGGTTTTAAATAACTACTCTTTCTATCTGCACGCTATATACTGTAGTCTATTACATACATGTGTTATAGCCATAACTTGTGATGCATATGTATAAATTGTGTTCGTTCTCTTCTCGCTTTGTGATCGTTTTGAGAAATATTTTTGACCAGGTCAGTGTATATTAACAAGCACCCCCCCCACCCCCAAAAAACCCTAAAAGAAACCCCAACCAAACAAGTAAGTCAACACAAACTCCTTACTTATATATGGGGATGGTTCTCATGAAACTGCTCAACTATAATCATTGTTTCTTAAGAAGTAAGAAGTATTGAAACTCGCGGATTTCAACACCAGTAAAAAAAACAAAAGCAGAACTGCAACAGAATGAGCTAAGGGCCCTGCCTGGGGGCGGGGGGGGGGGGGCCAATGTGTTACGGTGGCGCTTGGCGGACTCAGCTTTTGGCTGTGGGTGATTTCGGCCGGGGGGGGCGGGCGCGCGAGGTTTTTGGGGGTTAAGGAAATGTTTAATCACAGGGTTTAAAAATTGCCTGTTGGGGGGTGGGGGGGGGGTGGTTGCCTTGGAGGGTTGTTGGGGGGGTTTATTGGGGAGATTACAAATGTATTATGGTCAGGGTGGTTTTGTGTATAAATTGATCGTTCTTTTTCTCGCTGTGGGATTTTTTGGGGGCGTTTTGACAAGATGTATATAAGAAAACATCCACCCCTCCTCCTTCCGTGAAAGAGGGGACTCAGAGGAAAGAAACCCCCAACCAAACAGTTGATGTGTGGGCAGAAATCCATAGTGAAGACTCCTTCTAGGGGAGCTGCTCAGTTTTATTTGCCATAGTGGGGTGTGTCACCATAGGGCAGTGGTCAATAATGCCTTGTCTGAACAGGTAAAGAAAGGGGGGATAATGAGTGGGGTGTGTGTATGTATGCGTGTGAGTGAAGGTGAGTGTGGGTGTGTGTGTATTGTGTGCGTGTTGTGTGTGTGTGTGTGAGGTGGTATGTGTCATGTGTGTGTGTGTGATTCATGTGGTGGTGTATTTTCATGTGGTTGTGGGGTGTTGATACTTTGATGTTGTGGTGTGTGTGTGCCAGTGTGTGTACGTCAGGATGAGTGAAAACTGCATGCACATGTGTGTTTCACAAGTATTATCCCCCTGCTTCTCTCCAGGAGGTGTGAGAGAGCTGGCCATGGGGGAAACGCATTTCGACTTCAAAACTTTACAAAAATTCAGGGAGAAGACACGAAACGAAGTAGTGTTTGTCCTGCATTTTGGAATCCCTGCGGGCGGCAAGTTCTGCAACTCCAAGACTGACAGTCGCTGCTTATCCACAACCTCACTGCTTGTAAGGGTTCATACAGGTCCTTGAAAGTCTGCTGGATGATGCAGAGTCCTGGAATGGTGAGGATCTCTTTTGAAGGATTAAGAAAAAAAGCCCATGACATTGGGACTTCGGTGTTTACGAATACCTCAGAGTGCTTGGAAAGGAATACTTTGATAGACACGACTAACATTTTGATGAGAAAATGTATCTGCTGATAATGTACCACTTCCCAGTTATTTGCTCTCAATGGATTCTGCTGAAGTGAATATGCAACAACCGAAGTATAGATTATATAATATATATCATATATTCTATAATTACTTTGGTACGGTCCTTTAATTTTACCGCAAAAAATCCTGAAACAAATCCTTGAATTTTTTTTGTTTTTTTATCAATTCTGTATGACATGTGTTTGTGTGTGCCAGAGAGAATGATCCCGTCGTGTTATTTTCCCTACTGCAGACACTCTGCAGGGTTGAACGATTGTGTTTTGTTATCTCCCCTGCAAAAGCTTTGTCAGCAACGGTGGTCCTTGTCAAGAAATGATTAAGTGTTTTTGTTTATTGTGTTTGTGTGTATGCCGCATGTGTGTTTTACATGCATATTACATGTATGTATGTTACATTTATAGGTTACTTGCTGCTGCATATTAGTCTTTTCTCAGATGTTTGACAAAGGGAATGAATATGATGCATTTCTTTGATAGACTTGAAACAGGATTTTTTTTTTTTTTTTGAACTTTTGAATGTTGGAAAAAAAATTATGTAAGTGTCTCCAACTTTGAAATGCTTCATATTGGGGGCCGGAATAGTTCAGTTGGTTAGAGCGCCGGACTTGTGATCCTGGGGTTGCGGGTTCGAATTTTGGTACAGGGGGATTTTTCCCTCGGCATTAACATTAGTTCTGACTCCATTCCCCATACAGTCTTTTGAATGAGACTAATAAACCGAGGTTCCCGTGTGTGAATGCACGCACAACATCTTGCACACCACGGCCGTAAAATCCCATCACCAACTTTCGGAAGAGAGAGGCCAGTTTGGGCCGTTGGTTATGGATGACACGTTACACATACATAGCATGCACCTTCCCCAGAGATGGAGTATGGCTGCCTTACTGGGGGGATGGAAATAAAAAAATGGTCATACACACAAAATTCCACTACCTGTCAATACAGGCGGTGTCCAGCAGGAGTATCAGCCTGCGTATGCAGAAAGAAAAAAAAAAAAGACTTCACACCAACTCGGAACATTGCTTGGTTAAGTTGCTTTCTCTTCAAATGGACCCGCAAAACCGACCATTAAATAGGATAAACTACCCTAAGGTGTGTCGTGTTTAACATCTTGAAATGAAAACTAAAAATTCAGCCCTACCTTAACAATCTGCTTTTGAAATGGGAACGTTGAACGGTAATCAACCACCGTGTGGCATAGTTCACCTATCTTTGTGTATGGGTGGCTGTAAGTTGTTTACTAAGAATGGACTGCTACAGAAGATATAATCTTGGCAGCATGTCAAGAGCTGAAGTGAAAACAGTTTTCAGTTGTAACCAAAGCAACGAAGAAGCTGGCTGATTGGTCTGTTTACTTCTTTGAAGAAGACACACAGGAAACCTACCATAGTGTGTGCACGAACCATGTTGGGGGGCTGTTCAATGGAAAGCAAAACGCTCCCCCGTCCAGATCTGATCATCATCATCATCACACACACACACACACACACACACACACACAAACACACACACACACACACATACAGGTGCACACACACACACACTCACACACGTGCACACACCACACACACACACACACACACACACACACACACACACACACCACACACACTTATTTATAACACTTGTGCACACACACTCTCACACACACACGTACACACACACACACACACACACACACACACACACAACACACACACACACACACTCTCTCTCTCTCTCTCTCTCTCTCTCTTACACATGCCAACTTTTTAACACCTTTTCTTCCTTCGACTGCCCCATCTACCGTAACAAAAAAAAAAGGTTATGAAAAGATGAGAAAAATCTTCTATGAATAATGACTAATTTTTTCTGAAGATGGCTCAGCGAAAAAGAGATACAGCTAAAACTGTGAATCATCATTACACTCTTTCATTCCTACTTTTTCCTCTTGTTCCTAGATTCTTGATGGACGAGTATTCCCTTCATTCCTGGATTTAGAGAAAAAAAAAGAAGTGTTAAGTGATAACTGCCACATATGCAGTAGCAAAACCGGCCAGAATAGAGCGGTGACCACTTTCCCATGCTGTAGGGGCCGTCTGGCATCCATTCCATTCATAAACACTGCCCCGCAAGCGACCCGGTCGTGGCGTTGTACTGATGACGCGACTCGCACGAAGTTCAAAGCGCTTATTGCGAGAACTGATTTTCCGGTGCAGGAAGGAAAGGGAGGGATTTTGTGCTGCCAGGTTTTGTGGGCTGCAGGAAGGAAGGGTAGGATTTCTGCAAACCAGAAAACCAGGCTGTAGGGATGAATTTTGAGATGAAAGAGGGTTAACATTAGATAAAAAATTTGATTTAGTTTAGCAAAGTGAGATGACAGCAGGTGGAAATCTAAACAAATCTTAAAATAAATGTTAGTAAACTGCTTAGAAAAAATGTGGACTAATGAATTACAAGACAAAACACAACGGGTTTCGACCTCTTAGTTCATCTCAGGCAAGATACGAAACACTCAGGACAACGAAAATGATGAATGAACAATCAATTATCTTCAATCACTTCAGTGTAAGATCTATCACACTCTAAACCATTGTGGTTCAAAGCTCCTTTCATTCAACGCCTATCTTGCACTGAAGTGATTGAAGATAAGTGATTGCTCGTTCATTTTCGTTGTCCTGAGTGTTTTGTATTTTGCCTGAAGAAGACCTAAGAGGTCGAAACGCGTCGTGTTTTACCTTGTGATTCGTTTGTCCATTTTTTTTTTGTGGTTCGCTAACATTTATTTCAGATTCATCATTAACGCGTTTTAAAGCTGCAATACATGGCATTTTATGTCATCACGGATTTATATTACTTAAAAATAATTTTACTTGCAATTCATTAGTCTGCTATATTGTGTCTTGTGTGCATGTCGAGTGGACATACACTGTACACACACTGTCTGGAGTGGACATACACTGTACACACAGTCTGGAGTGGACATACACTGTACACACTGTCTAGAGTGGACTTACACTGTACACACTGTCTGGAGTGGACATACACTGTACATGCTGTCTAGAGTGGACATACACTGTACACGCTGTCTGGAGTGGACATACACTGTACACACTGTCTAGAGTGGTCATACACTGTACACACTGGAGTGGACATACACTGTACACACTGTCTAGAGTGGACATACACTGTACACGCTGTCTAGAGTGGTCATACACACTGTACCACACTGGAGTGGGACATACACTGTACACACTGTCTAGAGTGGACATACACTGTACACACAGTCTAGAGTGGACATACACTGTACACACTGTCTAGAGTGGACATACACTGTACACACTGTCTAGAGTGGACGCTAGCTGCCCCTTCTGCTGTGCTTGTGTACCTGTACAGCTTTCTTTTCATTTTTTTTTTTTTCCTTTTTTTTTTTTCATTTCTTTTTAGCATCTTTATGTCTTTTGTTAATTGTCAGATGAAAAATGAGTTAGAACAGATTGGAGAAAAATTTCTTAGCGACTCTGCCAAAAACAAGGACAAACCAGTTACAAGACAAAACACGACGTGTTTCGACCTTGTAGGTCTTCAGACAAAATAAACAAAGTTTCAGTTTCATCAAGGAGTTGTCACTGCATGTTGACTAGTCCATATACGCTACACCACACATCCGTTAAGTTTGAGGCCGCACTGCACATGACTTACTGTGATGGATAAAAAAGATTCATGACTAAGATGAGAGAATGGAAGAAGAGGGTTCTCATAGTTGCAGCTTACCAGATGTCTGACCTACACATTGGCCCAGTGCACTGGTCAGACCTTGAGTACCAATTTAGCATTGGTTGTGCCATTTTTATCATTCTGTGTGGGTGTGTAGTAGTGTACACATGTGTATGTATGGGTGTGTGGGCATGGGCCCGTTTGTGTGTGTGTCTGTGCGAGCGCATGTGTGTGCGCATGATGTGTGCGTATGCGTATGCATTAGTGTGTGCGTGTGTGTGTGTGTGTGTGTTTTATCATTCTGACAGTCCAGAAATGGCCAAGTGTGGTCACATAGGCCAGTGAAACTGAAACAGTCATTGTAATGCAGCACGGCCACGAGAGGTCAGCTGTGAACAGTCAACAAGGGCAGTCACTCTTGCTCCCATTGTGAAACGGAATCAAAGGCATTTTGCTCTACACCAGTCATGTTCCCGGCTCCTGACTGGAGTGAAAGCGGAGGTAATGTGATTTTGCTCGTGATATGTGTAAAACTGTTGTGCGGTTTTTTTGTTTTGAGGACATGTCCGTCAGTAAAACCCAGAGAGGAATGTGTTTTTTCAAAGGCTGTTGGCGTTGTTTCTAACTAGCCATGCCCAATTTTTCTAGTCAGATCTAGTTGATGGTGTTGGACATTGAAAACGTTGCATGTTCCAAGAGGGGTTGTTTTTTTTTCCAGCCCATGTTGTCAGGAACCCTTGTTCTAAATCCAACAGTGATTCCACGTCTGTAAAGTCATTTTCATTGTCAGACTTTCTGGGTGTGGGTGGTTTTTTTTGTTTTTTTGTTTTTGTTTTTGTGTTGTGTGTGTAGCAGTGGGGTGTGGGAAAAGAGAGGGGGGGGGGGGGGGCATGAGTCTGTACTTTGTGTGTGTGTGTGTGTGTGTGTGGGGAAGGAGAATGGAAGAGGAGGGCTGGGGGAATAGTGGGGGGAAAGGGGGGATGGAGTGGGAGATGGACATTTGGGGAAGTAGGGGGAGGGGGGGGGTGTAAGACGGAGGGGGAGGGAGAAAGTGGCAGGCACAAAAGGCATTACGAGCACATGTCGGGTGTGCAAATCAGTTTTGTAGCATGCCAGAAGCGGAGGTTTTCCTGAATGGGTGGTCTTAACAAGTTCTCATTATTTTGATGATTATGAACATTTATATTACAGTTTTGTTTTTTTTTTTAAACATTTTTGCTTTGTCCGAACGTGTACAAAGATGGAATGCAAGCTTCGCAGTACCTTCCTGCATGTGAAATGATTGCTTTTGGTTCAGATCAGATCAGACCTGCTGGAGAAAATGTTGGGGAGTCATGCCATGGTGACCTACATGTCGGATGCTGTTGTCGTTTTATGTTTAGGACATAGTGACGTTACAGGATTATGGTTGCTGATGTCTGAAATGTGGTAGAAATAAAATCTTTGAATGTTTTCCTATCACTTAAAGAAAAGACATGATTGTTGAAGTGGTACAAAAGAGATTGCTCAAGATTTTGTGTGGAGATGTGTGCAGTTGATGTGTGAAGAAATGTGTGCAATTGATGTGCGATGAAAATGTGTGCAATTGATGTGTCATAAAATGTGCCATTGAGAGCTGATGAAGTGTATGTTCGAGGGAATTGGACTTGCACAAAGAGCCTCTTGGCTCATTGATACGCACACACACAGACACACACACACACATGCACACACACAACACAGGCACAAATACACACACACACACAAACAAAAACACACACACACACACACACACACATGCATACTCACACTCACACACACACACACATATATACACACATACACACACACACACACACACACACACACACACACACACACACACACACCATGAATACTAAACATGCAGCCACACGAAGTCGCAAGCTGTGCAGTAGAATTGCAACATGCGGCACCTGGGCAATAAAGGTTTAAGAGAGCAGAAAAGAAAATTGCTCTACAGAGAGAGAGAGAGAAAGATGAAGAAGAAGAAGAGAGAGAAGATGAAGTAAAAGAAGAAGAAGGTGGGAGAGAAAGAGAGAGAGACAGAGGCAGAGACTAAATACTATCCCAAAACATTACAAGAGCGGCCTACGAAGATACGCTGCGTTGTTTCCACTTTTCATCATTAGTTCAAGCGGTGTGTCGGATTTTTTTTCCCCCTGCCCGTCCATACTTTATAGTTCACGGTACAGTGGGAACGCGAATACTTTACGGTTAAACAGCTACAACCGTCTGACCTAATCCCTCTCCTAATCCACATGAGACCGCCGCCATTCACTGCAGCAGCCGGCCTAGTCGTGAAGGTCTGCCTGCCATCTTTGAGAATGATGCGCCTGGCTCCATTCCTTCCCCCCCCCCCCCCCCCCATCCCCCATTTCTCCCCCCCCCCCCCCCCCCCCTACCTCCCCCATTCCCCCCCTCCCCCCCCCCCCCCCCCCCCCCATCCTCTTCACGTTCTCGCCTCCTCCATTTCGTGCTGAGACGAAGTAGGGCACAACTGAAACAGCAAAAATGTGGGGGGAGATATGGTAGCATAGCAGCGTCAAAAGCCGATAATGACTGTTTTCCCTGGGGGAAAGGGGGAGTGGGGAGGATATTATTCCTGAGGAAAAAAATAATGATAAAAGAAAAATCAGTAATTATTATTATGAAGACTTATATAGCGCCTATCCTCGGCTAAAGACCAAGTTCTAAGCGCTCCATTACAATCCACACTTGTTTTTTTTACAACGGGCTGCCTATCTGGGTAGTGACAACTGAAGAGCTGCCTGCTGGCGCTTCATTCAGTCGTTTCCTGTGTCATCCAGTCAATATCGTTCACTCAGTTTCCTTACTTCCTTCATTCCTTCCATTTCTCATGCAGGGCGCATGCTGTGTGTAACGTGTCATCCACACCAACGGTCAAACTGGCCTTCTCTTCCGAAAGTTGGTGATGGGATTTGACGTGTGTGCAAGATGTTATGCGTGCATTCTCACACGGAACCTCGATTTATAGTCTCATTGGAAGGACGTACAGGAAATGGAATCAGAACCAATGTTAACTCCAAGGGAAACCCCCCCCCCCCCCCCCCCCCCCCCCTGTACCGAAACGGTCCGACGGAGATTCGAACCCGCAATCCCAGGACCACCAAGATAATGAGTCCGGCGCTCTACCAGTTGAGCTGTTCTGGCCCCCGCTGTCTTTGCTGTCTTTCAGTAGGATCAGTAGGATCGTAAGAGTTTGTTTGTTGTTATGTATCTGTTTTCCCCAGAGGTTCACAGGGAAATCAGTCATTCTCACTGCGATTCCTCCCACCCCTCCCCTGCTGTCCCTCTCCTCCACATTCCCTATGAGTTGTAAGAGGATTTAGTTTCTCTGTAAATGTCCGCTTCCATTTTAATTGACTTTGTGTTTTTTTAAGGGATAGGGGGAGGGGTGACTTTGTTTTTTTTAAGGGACAGGGGAAGGGGTGACTTTGTTTTTTTAAGGGACAGGGGAAGGGGTGACTTTGTTTTTTTAAGGGACAGGGGAAGGGGTGACTTTGTTTTTTTTAAGGGACAGGGGAAGGGGTGACTTTGTTTTTTTTAAGGGACAGGGGGGAGGGGTGTTGCATGTAACACGCGTGGTGTTCGCTACTTGCATTTTCCATCACCAGTTTCATATTAACGAGTGTTTTCCCTCAAAAGAAGGAGTACTTAGGTACTTCTGTGAAGTGTTATGTTTATCCTTGACCACAACTTCTCTTGTGCACTATTTTGAGCGCACCCCCCCCCCCCAAGCAGCAGCGAGAAAAAGCCTTTAAGGTCGGCGGCAAACATCAGGGTTAGTAGGGTGATGGGAAACAAAACCTTTTGGGTTTTTATTATTGTGCCTAACATGTGGGTAGAAGTCGCCAGAGTGGCTTCATTCGATGCCACTTATGGACAACAATGATACTTGTAAGGACGAACATTATTTCTACTTCAAATGATAACAGAATGACTCCCGTGATGTTAAGAATAAAATGACTATAGCAATGGATAGGTCTTGAAAAGCGCGCTGTACCTGCACAGAAAATAGCATTCAGGATCCACGCGCTGAACAAAAAAAAAAAAAAACAAAACAAAACAAAAAAAAAAAACTAACGAAAAACAAGGCGAGAGGGAACAACCAACTTCATAGTGACAGGGATAGGTTCAAAGGTTAAGATTACAGTGGTTGGGGCAGTGAACCGTTAGAGGTTCACCGTGTCTTGAGCACGGCACTGTGGAGTGCAGAGCCTATCCTTCACCTTCTGCCGCCTTTCTGACGACAGAGATGGTGACTGATTTCACAGCCACACACTCATGTTACGCCCAGGGAAAACAGTTATGGCCCTTTAAGAACTCGGCGACGATAGTTGCTTCCCTTACCACTGGGGGTGACAATCGTGAAACGCGATAAGACAAGATAAGCTAAGCCAAGACAAGATAAGATAAAATTCTTTATTTTCGAGGATAATAGATAAGCACTGACGCGGTTGGTTTTTTTTTTTCTTCTACATCCAATTCTGGCCGTGCGTAGGGACTACAACATGCAGTGAAATGAAATAATCTATGGATGCTAACAAGCAAAAACAAACAAAACAAAACAAAAAAAACAACAAAAAAAAAACAGTCATGCGATCATAATGAAACATCAAATGAAAAGAAAAGAGAATTGAAAGAAAAAAAATGAAGGAGAAGAAGGGGGGGGGGGGGGGGGGGGGGGGGGGGGGGGGGGGGGGGGGCGCGCTGGGGGAGCATATAGAAATGTACTAGAATGAACAACAATTAGCATGTATGAAAACGGACAATAATAATGAATATGACAAAGTACGCACAGAATTTGGAAGAGGGAGGAAGGGAGCAGGGGACATGAAAAATGAGAAGTTGCAGAGCACAATGAATTAATCGTTTTAATGAGAAATGGGAGAGAGAGGTGGGGGGGGGGGGGGGGGGGGGTAGGCACTACACCCTTTCCACCCAGTTGGGAAAATTTAAGGGGTGAGAAAGTGTCTTTTGTGTGCATGCGCACGTGTCTGCCTGTACATGTGTGTGTGTGTGTGTGTGTGTGTGTGTGTGTACCTGTGGCAACAGCAAACCACAAAAAGGACGTGCAAATGCCTAGATTAGTCGCCCCTTCCCGCCCCTCCCTCCACCCACCCCCCCTCCCCTCACCGCCCCTTGCCTTGATGTCATTGATTGATGCTATTGTGGAGAGAAGAAAGCTGCGTTTCAATGAGAACCCAGAGAGACTCAAACTGGCATCACATGCTGCCCCCTGTGTTTTCAAGAGGGCACTAGCAAGATGAACCTGAAGCAGATCGCGTTCACAGCTGTGCAAAGATTGTACCCTCAGGCAGGTGTGTGTGTGTGTGAGAGAGAGAGAGAGAGAGAGAGAGAGGGAATTTGTGATCGTGGATGCGCAGGCTTGACGCCACCCCCTTGACTCTCATTGTTGTTTAATTAGCGACAGATTTACACATTCATATGTAGTGGAAGAGGTGGGGGGGGGGGGGGGGGGGGGGGGAGTGGGGGTGGAGGTAATGTGATCTGCCTGTTAGTGACCTCACGTGGCACCTAAAAACATAACTACCTTCAGCGTCGGAGGCGAGGAGGGGGGGCGTGGGGGGGGGGGGGGGGGGGGGGGGGGGGGGGGGGGAGGGAGGCTTGGCTGCCCCCACCCTCCCGTCCCACCTGACCTGGTGCTGCCCCCTTGGAACACACCTGTACCCAAGCGATCCACAGTCCACCCTCAGTGCGGGACACTTCTCCATCACTATTTGAACCATCTGTCTGCCAGTGCGAACCCAGCTGGTGTCCATTTCATTTGTGGCTAGTGCAGCAGCAAACCTTCTATATTCGTCATGAGAACCGTTTTCTTTCGGTTGGAAACCCTTGTCCCCTACCCCTCCTGCCCCCCATCCCCCGCTGTCCCCCCCACCCCCCTCTCCCCGACATCCCTGTCTTCATCCAGCTTTCTGATTCATCCCTCCTGGCTTGAACATCTTCCTACACCACTCCTGATTGTCACTGTCTTTACTGAAGGGTAATATGAACGTTTTTTTTCTCTTTAAAGAGAGAGAGACAAGACAAGACAAAATTCTTTCTTTAGGAGGATAACAGGTAAGGACTGACGCGCCTTTTTTTTTTTTTACATCCAGTCCTCGCCCTGAGTAGGAACTACAACATGCAGTGAAATGAACTAATGAATAGAGAGACAGAGAGAGCGAGACAGACAGACACACAGAGAGTGAGAGAGAAAGACAGACAGAAAGAGAGAAAAAACAATAATTACTGCCTTTTGACGCTAATATATTACCATACAGGGACTGGCAGAGCACACAGAGTGCCAGAGAAGAAGCGACCTGCAGGCAGCCTCACACACACACACACACACACGCACACGCCGCTGCCGACACCCAGACAAACACCCAGACTGACGTGGAACTCCCCTGTAGGGGAGCAACTTCCATGTACACTGGGGACTGTGGTTAGAGAACAGGTCAGAGTTCGGGGTTACACGAAAGGTCAAGTAGTAGTAACAACAAAGTTCCAACAGATGAAAATCACCCTGGCTCTGTGAAAAAAAAAAAAAAATGTGAAAAAAGATGATGTCACTCTGGAATTGGGGATCAGTAAATAAGTTCAATGCTCTATGTCAGCACAAATAGCAGAATGATGCACGACTTGTGGACTCCTTGTATTTCTACGCCATTGGTAGGGCACTAGGATTTGCAAGCAGCGAACATTCGGAAAGAAGGGAAAAAGCTGTTCGAGCACATTGGCGCGCAACACAAACAGGTCGCACACCAAAACATTCATGCCCTAAAGACTTGCTTAAGAAGTGTAGTAATCATAGATTGGCGCAATTAATAATAATAATAATAATGAGGACAATTTCGATAGCGCCCATCTTAACAACGTAGGCTACAGGACGCTTTAACAAGGGTTAACAATTCAACATCTAAAAAAGATAAGCAGAAGCGCGCGCGCGCGCACACACACACACACACACACACACACACACACACACACACACACACACACACACACAATTCTGCGTTCACGAGTCATGAACACACACACACACACACACACACACACACACACACGCGCGCATACATGCACACAGCACACTCGCGTGCACACACATACACACACACACATACACACACACACAGAGTGGAACATAATGTTACACGCATAAACACACTTTATGACCAGTAAACAGCTCATTTGTACACGAGCAAAATTAGGTTGATTCGACAATTTTTGTTGTGTGTGAACACGCTGCACCAAAAAACAAACCCCCCCCAAAAAAAAAAAAAAAAAAAAAAAAAAAAAAAAAAAACGCGCCAAAGCCTTCGTAAAAGAAATCTTAAAACGTTTAAGTACTGTATCCTCCAAACACGAACAAACAAATCGCAAGACAAAACATGACGCGTTTCGATCTCCTAGGTCTTCTTTTCAGGTAAGATATAAAACACTCAGGACAACGAAAACGAGGAACGAGCAATCACTTATGAAATTCGGCGCAAGATGGGCATTGAATCAACGTCCACCTTGCGCAAATTGGATGAGATCAGTTTTCCTGAGTGTTGTTTTATTTTGCCTGAAGAGACCTAAGAGGTCGAAACGCGGCATGCTTTGTCTTGTGATTTGTTTGTTCATGTTTGGCGCATACATTAGTACTATATAAATTTGGTAAGAGTTGTTTAGATTTTTGCCTGCAGTCGCCTCACTTTGCAATTTATTTAAGGACTCGAGAATTTATACACAAGTGCTGTGAGATTGTTTTGCTAATTTTCATTGTGTCTGAAAGGTGATTCTCCTCGTTTTTTCCCCCATGTATGGCCATCAAGATGGTTCAAGGAAACAGATTAAGATCATTAGAATGGGACTGTTTGAGGGGTGGAGTTTCCAGCTGGTGCCAAGGTAGGGTTACGGGTGAGTGCAAAGGCCTGAAATGTGACGTCAGCTTCTTCTTCTGCGTACGCAGGCTGATACTCCTGCGGACACTCCCTGTATAGACAGGCAAGTGTTAAAAACCCATCTGCCCAAGAAAGGGAGTGGAGTTTTGTGTGCATGACCGTTTCCGTTTTTTTTTTTTTTTTTTTTTTTTTTTTATCCAGCCATTAAGGCAGGTATACTCCATCTTCGGGAAAGGTGCATGCTATGTGTAACGTGTCATCCATACCAACGGCCAGACTGGCCTTCTCTTCCGAAAGTTGGTGATGGGATTTGACGTGTGTGCAAGATGTTATACGTGCGTTCACACATGGAACCTCGGTTTATAGTCTCATTCGAAGGACTGTGTGGGAAATGGAGTCAGAACCAATGTTAACTCCGAAGGAAGAAAACCACCTGTACGGAAACGGCCCCGTCGAAGATTCGAACCCGCAACCCTTAGAATACGAGTCCGGCGCGCTCTACCAACTGAGCTATTTCGGCCCCCGTGACGTCAACTAAGGGGGGGCCCATGTATTTGGAGATTGTGTGTGATTTCATCGGTGAACCCCCCCCAACCCCCCTAACAAGGGAAATAAGTGGTGGGAAGTTGTTGTGTTGTTGTGTTTATCAGTTATCAGTTCAACATCAAATGCTGGCTCAAACTAATGGTAGGCCTTAAAACGCTGACATGGGTTGTGTAGTGTTTCAGCGCAAAACGCTAATTGTGGCGTGTGACCGACACGCACAGCTCGCTAAGTATGCAGAAATGCTCGTGCAGCTACACCGGCAGAGAAGCAGACGACCGACGTGGCAGCAGACACTACAAGGGTTGGCGCCCGCAAAATGCGTGGCCTATGTTGTGAGAGGCTGCTGTTTGAAGAGAGACGCAAAGGAACACAGTGAAAGTTAGGTCGCAGGGCACACTGGTGAAGAGCAAGTAAAGGCCAACTGTTCATGCAGGCCACATGCCAACAATCAGGATCGTGCACTAAAACACTACGATAATTCATGTAAGCGAATTGAGACCTACTACGAATTTGAGCCAGCATTGAATGTTAAACTGATAGTGGATCAGAAAAAAACAAACAAACAAACAAAAAAAAAAACCCAACTCCCCGTCCCTCCACCAATCATTTCCCTTGTTTGGGAAGATTTTCACCGATGAACTCGCAAATGATCAAATATGACATTCCCTTTAGTTTAACGTTACATTTCAGGCCTTTGCACTTAATCGTGACCCTATATCTTTGCGCCAGCACCAAGCGCCCCAAATAGTCCCATTCCCTCGATTTTAATCTGCCTGCTGGGAACCATCTGGCTTGCACTTTGATGGCCATATGAGAGAAAATGAGGAAAAAATCAACTTTCAGACGCAAAAAAAAAAAAAAAAAAAAAAAAAAAAAAAAAATCTCAACACAATTAACTGCACCAGTCTATAAAAACTCGATTTGTTAAGCACGACCTTGGCGCATTAAACTTTGGTGTGCAGCCTGCAATGTAGACGGAAACAAATACATTGAAAGAAAACCGGAAAGACTCTTCAGCTCCAGAACGCACAACGCTAACTATAACCAGACCCCAATCTAAACCCCACCTTACTTAACCTGAACCCGCCCCCCTAACCTAACTTCATCACTATCCTAACCCTTATCTAACCCTGATCATATGAACCCCCAACATCGATGAATAATGTGCTTGCTGTATGAAGGCAGCAGAGTTTGCTTTCCCTTTGTCCCATCAATAAAGGAAATACCGTCCGTAACGCAAACAGACAAGTGACCCAATGAGTGCACTCCCCTGGCCCACAAAATGAGAGAGAGAGAGAGAGAGAGAGAGAGAGGGGGGGGGGGTATGCGACAGAAAAAAAAGAACAGAAAGAAGACCATAGGTCAGCGACCCCACGTCTCCCTACTCCCCCCACCTCCCCCCACCCCCCCCCCCCCCCCCCCACCGCTCACCTCCCTCGTCGTGGGTCATTGGGAGGTCACAGCAGGGTCAAGGACCAAGTGCAAAGAACCCAGGCATTGCTCGAGGTCTGGTACGCCTAGCACGTCTGGTCCAGCAGGGGATGGCACAGAGCCAAACAACTTGTGGAACAGACCCCAGCACAGACAGAACTGCACAGTGCGTATGGCTGGGTCTTTTACTGTCCAGCTCTGCCGACCTTGAACTTTATTTCTTTGGCAGGCTGAGTTCCAATTCGTTCTTTTGGATTCCCGTCTATGGCTCAAAGGCTCCCCTTTTTCTAACACATTTACATCATCCAAATTTTGCTTTAAAGTATGAACTCTTTCATTGTGCTGTAGTAGTAAGGCATTCATTCTAAAAATGCAATTTTTTTTTCTCGTTCATGTATTCCACCACGATTTCGGTAAAAAAGTGTTTCGTCTTTCATACATTCTTTGTAAGACATCCATTCGATGAATGTCATTTTTCTAACATTCGATCTGAATTTTGCTTAAAGATATTTTACTCTTTTCATAGTTTCGTAGTAAAGCATTCATTCGAAAAATTTCCTTTTTCTAACACATTTCTCAGACAGAATTTTGCTTTTTTAAAAACTTATTTCCTCTTTCATAGTAAGGCGTTCAGTCTAAAAAAAAAAAGTCCTTTTTCTAACATAGTTTTTCCAACATAATTTTGCACGAATCTACTCTTTCATAGTTTCGTAGTAAGGCATTCGTTCTTAAAAAAAATCCTTTAACACAATCGTTCCAACAGAATTTTGCTAGAAACTATTTACTCATTCATAGTTTCGTAATAAGTCACTTATTCCATCACCATTTTATTCCATCTTTACTTTGCACCTGTTACGTCCTTATAAATGCGATAATGCACAGTCTTTTTCATTTTACAATTCAGCGTTTTTTTTTTTACAACATTTTAAATTCTATAATTATTTTGCAATGCATTTCAGCGTGATGTTTTTCTGATCGTTTTTTGCTGGCAGCCTTACGAAACCTCTGGATTGTGATTTTTTTTTTTTCTGTGGTGATAAGAACATTGTTTAGAGCGCCGGACCCGTGATCCTGGGGTTGCGGGTTCGCATTTCGGTACAGGGAGGGGGGGGGGGGGGGGGGGGGGGGGGGTTCCCTTGGAGTTAACGTTGGTTCTGACTCCATTCCCCATACAGTCCTCCGAATGAGACTATACACCGAGGTTCCGTGTGTGAACGCACGCTCAACATCTTGCACACACGTCAGATCCCATCACCAATTTTTTTCGGAAGAGAAGGCCAGTTTGGCCGTTGGTATGGATAACACGTTACACATAGCATGCCCATTCCCCGAAGATGGAGTATGACTGCCTTAATGGCGGGATAAATAAAAAAAAAAAAAAAAAAACACGACCAGACACACAAAACTCCACTCCCTTTGTTGGGCAGATGGGATTGATACTTGCCTGTCTATACATGGAGTGTCCGCAGGAGTATCAGCCCTGCGTACGCGGAAGAAGAAGAAGAAGAAGAAGAAAGAAGAAGAAGAAAAAAGGGAGAGGAAAGAAGAAAAGAAGAAGAAGAAGAAAGAAGAAGAAGAAGAAGAAGGAGAAGAAGAAGAAAGAAGAAAGAAGAAGAAGAAGAAGAAGAAAGAAAGAAAAGAAAAAGAAGAAGAAAGAAGAAGAAGAAGAAAGAAGAAGGGAGGACTGCTCTCTTGTCAGTTCTGTGCCGACCCGCATCATCAGTTCCGTCAAAAGACCGCAACGAGCTACAAAAGAAAATTGACTGGCAGGTAGTCTAAAACCGAACCGACTGTCTTGGTTCACCCCCCCACCCCCCACGAGATAAAAAAAAAAAAAAAAAAAAAAAAAAAAAGGGAAAAAAAAAAAAAAAGAAAAAAAGAGGAGAGCAAAGAGGGCAATTAAGTAGGCTATACACGACGTCCTCCCACCAGGCTGACGACGACCAGTCCGGCAATTCGACTGAAGGTGGGGGTGGGGGTGGGGGGGGGGGGGGAGGAGGAGGATGGAGGGAGGAGGAGAGAGGGGGGGATGTGGGGGGAGGGGGGCTGGGAGGGAGTTGGTGAGGGAGGGGGGGGGGGGGGGGGGGGGGGGGGGAGGGAGGAGCGCGAAAATGGGTGTTCGACCACCCGGGCCTCCAACATAACGAGAAGGAACAGAGTTTTTTTGTTTTTTTTTTTTTTTTTTTTTCAAACTCCCAAGAAGAAAGCCAAGTCTATACTAGCCGGTGGGGAAATTTAAAAAAAAAAAAAAAAAAAAAAAAAAAAAAAAAAAAAAAAAAAAAAAAAAAAAAATCTGTCAATAGGGACAGCAGCACACGACTGTTCTGGTGAAACAATGACGTCAACAACACTGGAACATGTTTATCAACAGAGGAATATGATGAACCGTCACACGACCGAGTATTCCTGCCAACTTAACATTCAGTCAACACACACACACACACACGCACGCACACACGCACGCACGCATGCACGCACGCACGCACACACGCAGGCACGCAGGCACGCACGCACACGCACACACACACACACACACACACACACACACACACACACACACACACAGAGTTTTTATGAATAAAAGAATCCAGTTAGCACACGACCATTCGTACAAACTAACAACCAGGCCAAAATAGGAACATAAAAAAAAAAAAAATTTTTTACAAAGAAAATGTTTGTATGTTGGTTGGTTGTTTTTTAGCCAACACACATTCCTGTAAATCAAACAAATAAATCAACACACGAACACGCTCATAAAGCCAAATACACGACCATTCTTGTAC